>VRYO01002410.1:3511893-3535218 GCA_009812075.1 Sialia sialis
ACTGTGCCAGCACTGGCACTTATTGCACTTATCTGGCATTTATTGTACTTACCTGGCATTTATTGCACTTACCAGGCATTTTTACTGTGCCAGCACTGGCATTTATTTTACTTACCTGGCATTTCTGTACCAGCCTTGGCACTTATTGCACTTACCTGGCATTCCTGTTGTGCCAGCACAGCCTCAGAAAGCCTTTGGCTGCCAATGGGGCAAAAATCTGAACCAAAAATCAGCAGCACAACTGGTCCAAACTGGGCATCAACGGCACCGCACTGTTGTCCCTGGATTTCATTTGCTCCTTGATGAGTTTTCCTGCAGCAAGGAGGAAGGTGTTGCCTCTGAAGCTGTTACAGCCCCTGCAGGATTTGAGCGCCTCTCTAGGAATAACCACTGCCCATGATGGGAATTCTTTAGGAAAAACCCTGGTGCCTGTATCCTGGCTGGGTATTATGTATTTATTGCTTTAATGATGAGGCACAGCAGCATTGGAGCTGGCTGTTATTACAAGTTCTGCCTTTTAAAGCTGCATTCTCAGCTGCCCAGTACCACAGATTAGCCATGACTCTGCCTTTGGACAGGAGCTGAGCCAGTCTGCCTTTTTCTTTTTTTTATTTTTTTTACACTGTTGAAGCACAGTTTGCATTTGCCTGGAAAGGAAAATAAGAAAGGATCAAACTTACAATAAGCCTAGCCAGAATGAAATCGAAATTCATAAGATGTAATACATGCTGCTTGCACAATAAATGGTAATGAGCTCAGGAAACAGGGTGTTTTATCGGGTTATTGTTTCCAGGCAGGACAGAAATGTATATTTATGGTTTGATTTCAGAGTGTTAGCCTCCTGGGTTTTAGAAATGAAAAAGATGAACTTTCACTACTTCTGTGATCTCTCTGAAATAATTTTAGAGACGTTTTATAAGTCACCAAAGTTTTTAACCTGGCAGTTTACCACAGAATTGTAATGAGAAGAACTGTGCTTTGCTGTGGAAACCCAGGGCTTTCAAAGATGCCCACTGTGGATATTTTGGTCAGCTCAGCACTAGACACAATTCATAATTCTGGAGAGAAACGTGTGTGCATCCTAATTTCTAATTTTTTCTTAATGTTTTGTAAACTATTTTAATAAATCTGAGAGCAAAATTCCCACTTAACAATGCAATCAGCTATGCCTGGAGATTCAAACCACAAAGTGTGGACAGCAGTGTGAAGGATGAAGGCATAATTTATCCTCCCAAGGCACTTCATCGCTTTGGCTGCTCATTGTTTTTGAGCCATTATGGATATTCTGAGGAATCCTGATGATCTCCAAATTATCTCTAATAATTTAGCCCAGGAACATCCAAAACAAGTCACTTTGGGACTTCATTGTGTATTTGTGAATTCCTCACAGTTTCCCTCCTATTTTCAGCTGTTGCTGCTGCAATCAGCTACAACAGGGAAAGCAACAACTCTGAATATTGTCTTTGGAAAACTATATTACCTGCACTTAACAGGTAGATTTTGACACAGGATTCTGGGCTTGTTCTCTGTCCTCCCTGTTGTTCTAAGGCAGTTTTAATGGGCTCTTCTATTATCCCTGAATTCTTTTTGCCTATTTTACCTCCCGAGCAGCATTTCATTTGATTAAATAATGTATTAACCCTAACTTCAATGAGTGTCGGTTATAAACAGGTAGAAATATAGGGACTCTAGAGTATAAAATTTGTGTCTTCTGGTTTTTAGAGCACTGTTAGGAGTAGGGAGATACAAAAGAAAAATGGATATTTTGGGCTTGCCTTGATAAAATGTCTACCTGAAATAATATGTCTAAATAGATTTTTGATGCTTTGTAGCTTAAAAGATTTGAAGCAGGTATAACAAAAAATGCTGACAATTTGAATAGCAATTTCTAATGGATTTCAGCCTAACTCCACAACAAATAGTAAACACAGTAATGATTGCTATGAAAAGTTATAGTTTCCAGTAAAAAATATAAATATATTTGGGAGTTTCCTTGAATGTTTCCTATTAGTTCCTTACCACGAGAGAGAGGTGGAAGGGTTTAAACAAAGAAAAATCACATTACATTTAAAAAAAGTAATGAATATTTGAAGTTATGCCGTAAATATTTGAAGTTATGTAGTAAATATTTGAAGTAATGTAAATGCTTACACAATGGGTTTTTTAAGTATTAGACCAATTTTTTGTGGAGTAAAAGCCAGAGTTTCTTGGTTGAACTGTAACTCCTTGTCAATAAAACATCTGTATAAACAGGTAAGTTCTGCAGTGTAGAAAGGAGCTCAATGTTTGTGTTTGCCAGCACAAAACATCCCTGAGAGGAAGAAGAAGGAATGGAAAGGACACTCACCTACAATAAAGTGAATATTCTTGTGTGGGACCCTGGTGTGCTTTTACTTGGGAAAATAGGGGTGGGATCACTGCACATTTCAAGAGCTGGTGTTGGGGACACTGAAGAGCACACAGGGGACATTGGGACCAGCTGTAATGTTTAGTTTTTTCCTCTTATTTGGAAGGTCTGTATCACTTCTCAGTAATGGAAGATGTTGCTCTTGGTGAACCAATAGGAAGGGTGAAAGCAAATGACCTGGATATTGGAGAAAATGCCAAATCATCCTATGATATTATTGAAGGAGATGGAATGGATATATTTGAGATTACCACAGATGCCCAAACTCAGGACGGCATTATCAGAGTGAGAAAGGTAAATCATATCTCTGTTAAAAACATAAATGTTTGTTGTGCACACAGCTACAGCCAGACTTTGCTCTGGGAGAAGATGTTGCATTTCCAGGGATTCTTTCATCCAAGCCCTTGGGGTGATGAAAAAGGGTGTGTTGGCCATGTTCCTCTGAATTTTCATG
The DNA here is from genome assembly GCA_009812075.1 of Sialia sialis. Lineage (NCBI taxonomy): Eukaryota > Metazoa > Chordata > Aves > Passeriformes > Turdidae > Sialia > Sialia sialis. Next base: position 3,514,755 of record VRYO01002410.1, read on the forward strand.
GGGGTGACAGCTGGGGACACATCCAGGGGTGCTGGAAATGTGTAAATCTTATCCAGGCTCCCACGTGGTCGCATCGTGCAGGTTTTGTTTCCTTGCTTCCAAAGGAGAAGAATAGATTAGACTCCACTTCAGTGGTGGTTTAAACTTCTGTAAAATCTTGTATTCATCAAAAAACTTCTCTCAATTATTTGATTTCCTGTGTAGCTGTTCAGAGGAAAATAAATCATGGTGCATTAATTAAATTACCTGATATGTGGGAGCTTAGTCTTCTACTTTTTCTCATGTTGAACTGTCTTCACTCAATGAAAAAGGTTTTTTTTATTAATTAATTTTATTAAGGAGATCAGTAGTTTCACGTGAAAAGTGCCAAATTTGGGCCCTAAAGAAAACTGTGTTGCCTTTTCTGTGCTTGTACAGTCTCGATGTGTGCAAGGTGAGGCATTTTCATGCACACAGAAAAAGCACCACCCAGTTATATAGAGAAATATGAGGAGAGGCAGCATAGAACAAAACTCCTCTAGTAGAGCCAGGGAAACATTAATTGCAGATTTAGTTGTCATCGTTTTCCAGGGAAGGAAAAAAAGCTGTTCCTCATGCTGTGTTCTGAAAAAGGAGATGAATATAATTTATAGCCGTGGCAGAGGGTTTTAACTGCATGGCACAGATCATCCTAAATGAATCAGTGTTTATAGAAAACAAAAGTAAACAAACCCAAATCACGATATTCCAGTGAGAAAAGGTGAATACAATGAGCACAGGTAATTAATATTCCACTTGTACCTGTCATTAGAGAGGTCAGGCAGCTTGTCTGTCAAAACTTTGTATTTTCCCTTTCTCAGTGAGTAGGTCAGCACTGTAGCTTTGTAATAAACTGATGTATATTTATCTAAATTTACATTTGTCTTTCTAAGGAGCAAATGATGATATACACCCCAGTTCTCCTTGCTGTTATTTATTGTGTGCTGTGGCCTCTCCTGTAAGCTGAGGCAATTAGCCTTTTGCCCCAGATCCCTTGGCTTTATTTCATAACTGAATCTCAACCATAATGTTGTTTCATATTTTCATTTTGACAGCAATAATAATTTTGGTTCTATTCCACTAGATGATGTATGGAGGGTATGCTCACCAACAGATTTTCTTCAGCATAAAATCATGGGCTTTAGACAATGCTGAGTAAATTTTCAATATGATATTCTGATTAGGCGTGACTAAGTGTATTGGGGTGCTGTCATTTCTGTAAAGCATATGAAAAGCAATTGAAAAAGTGCTACAGGAGCCATGATTGGCAAATTGTGAATGTGCTGATTTAAAAATCCCCATTCATAATTTCTAAAGTTTACTAATTCAAGAGCTGCAGAAGAAGCAAGATCTTCTTGTGTTTACTAGAATTTGTGGGAAAGAGCAAATCCCATTAGAGTCTGATTCATACCTGGGAAAAAAAAAATCAACAGAATTTGAAAATATACATATTGAAGGCTTTGACAGACTTCCTGAAGATTCCTGTTTGTGCTCTTGCTGGTATTTGCATTGCAGATCCATAGTGTCTATGTCCTCTTCTTTTTATCCCTGAGACATTATAATGCAAATCTTAATATCTTTCCAATGCTTGGCAATTTTGCATCTTTGAGATTTGAATCACTATGAGACACAAGAGAATTATATACTGAATATACTGATGTGCTTCAAGACACAAATGTGAATCTCCCATAATGTAGAAGTCTAACACTCAAAAGTGTCACAGATTTGGGGTTTGTTTGGTATTTCAGTCCCTTAAATCCACTGAGTTTTCCTCTTTTATGAGTTAATATAAGACTGTAAAACAGTAAAAACAGTCGTGACATGGCAGGTATATTGATAGAATAAAGTAATTTGTTTTGTGATTCTGTCTGTGGGAAAAAAAATAAAAGGAGAAAAGATATAGAAGTAGAAATTGCTACAGTTTTAAGAAATTCCTGAGAGATGTCTACTTAATTTACTCCTATAAACTGAAATACAGAGCTACTTGTAGTGCAAGAATATTGAAGTACTTTCTTATATTATTAGCTCTACATTTTGCCTCTCCTGTCCGACAAATAATAATTTCTAGTTCCTTGCATTTCTCACATTGTTCTGAAAGTAATAAAATATTTATTCTTTGTGGAGCCAGTTTAATTTTTTTTTCTTATCTCCAGCCAGTAAAGCACTGATGAGGTGCATTATTGGTATGCAACTCATATCATCCCCAACAAATTTGCAATTTTTGTCTGATATGTAATTATAATGGTATAATACATAAGAGAGAATATTTCAGTAAATTTCTCATGAAAAACAAGAAAACAGTGCTGCTTTCTCTGAGGCTGGTAAAGAGATACCAGCATGTGCCTAGAAAATCTAGAGGTTGGGTTTTTGGCAAAGGGAAGTGACTACATTAAAACTCATTCCGTGCGCTTAAAAACACACATAACTTCCGTCCACCAGCATTACCATCACCTGTTCTCCGTGGCCGTTTGCAAAAGACATCCATCTTTGTCCTTCCCAACAGCCGCTGGACTATGAGACCAAGAAGTCCTACACCCTGAAGGTGGAGGCAGCCAACATCCACATCGACCCTCGCTTCCTCAGCGGGGGCCCCTTCAAGGACACAGCCACCGTCAAGATCGTGGTGGAGGATGCTGATGAGCCCCCAGTCTTCTCCTCGCCCACCTACCTGCTGGAAGTGCATGAAAACGCTGCTCTCAACTCCGTGCTGGGCCAGGTGACAGCCCATGACCCCGACGTTTCAGCCAGCCCTATAAGGTAGGGCTGCCTTGAAGGATCCTTTGGGAATACTGCTGCCAAATCCCAAGGGTATTCCCCTGTTTTCATGCTGCTCTGCTTCTGTGAAAACTCCTAGATTTGGTTTATGATGTTAGGTTTATCAGTTGGATTTACCAAAATATGAATATTGGTCTAATACCAACACTCAGTTGTGATGGACAAAAGACTCTTTAACAATTTAAAGTAACGAAGTGTATGTTTATTCACCCTGGGCAGCAGCGTGGGGTAGCTCCCTAATACACACTGCAAAATTACAGGTGGTCACAGAGTCTATTTATTGACAAAAGGTTCCAACAAATACAGATTCATAATACCAGCCCCTCCCATCCCCCTTCCCATGGTAATTAGCTGGAATGGCTATTAAGCAGCAGGGTTGGCTTCTTGAATTAAGTCTGGGCTCGTTTTTGTGCGGAGGGGTCTAAAAAGGAGGAAGTAAGGAGAGTCTTCCTCACCCTGAACTCTCGACCTTTTCTATCAATGACAATACAAATGGCTTTTGGGGCAACTCCAGTTTTACAAAGAATGAGTTTCTGGTTGCAATTGTTTGTGTTCTTTGGCCCTACCTACTAGTTTCATCCTTTCCATTGCAAGCACAGCTGAGCAAACATAAATTGACAGGTAGTCAATTATTTGAGTTTCAGGTAACTATCTCAAGCCCAGTTTCTTCTAACTTTAACTAAAATACTAATTTCTGTAAGATTAGTGTTTCAAGTTCAGATGATTTTCAAAGTCCCCAAAATTCTCTCTGCCATAGGAGTAATCTTATGAAACAGAGGAAAGCAATGAAAATAAGAAATGTGAGTGACTCTTGTGAGAGATGAGGTTGGATGGGGTTGAGTCATCAGAGTGTAACTCTGCAATGAATTTAAATAACCCAGTAATGTCTGTACTAACAATGCTAAGTTTGTGCCATGCAGTTGTAAGATTGTTGAAATATATTTGGTATTCCTTTGTCTAAACCAATTCCTGGTTTAAAGATACAAAGTCAGAGATGATTATGTCTATATGACTTTTGCATCTTCAGTTTTTAATATTTTCCCTTTTGGATCTAAATTGAACAAATTTTTTTACTACAGTTTGATCAGATCAGTTTTATCTATTTTGATGAGCACATATGTTAGTGTGGTGAGTGTTCCCAAGCACATTCTGCTCTGTGTAGTACTGCCTGCTAAAAGCATTAGGAAAGCCAACACCAAAATGTGAAAGTCATAGCAAAAGTATATGTGGAGAGAGTCTATTTAATAGTAATCATGGCTGTGCATTGCTGCCTCAGGGAATTTAAGCCAGGCAAGTAGTCTGCAGCATCAGGAGGATGATGTTAGCTCTTATAATCCATCATTTCCTATCACCATCATTTCCTAATCATTGTCACTTCCATCAGGTTTGTTGCAGAGCTGGACCTCAAACCTCAAAGTGAAAGATTTACCTAATTTCCACTTTTTCATCCTTTTGTAAAGCAAGAGACCTTCAAACTTTTAAAAACAAAAATAATTCGTGTTTGTAAACAAGTAAAATGTTATTGCTCATCAGGTCATATAAAACCATTTAGCATACATGAAACAGAACTGGCCAAAATCAAATATATTTAAACAAAAAGGTAATTTATTAGTATGATTTCTGTATTTTCTTTAAATAATAGTACTTTATAAGATTTGATCTTTTCTAAAATACTGGCTTAATAGGTAATTAAGGAACATACAGAGCTCAATTTCTTTGCATCTTTTTTGCTCTTGTTTGCTTACCTGAATAATATGTATTTATCTGGGAGAGCTCTAGAAAGCTCAAATTATATTTTTTTTCCTTCCATAAAAATATTTTAAGGATAGAAAAAAATCAAGTTATTATTTCTACTATTAAAAGAGGAAAAATACCTGTTGGAGACAAGTAGGGAGTGGAAATGCAATTCTTTTCTTTCCAGTTTGGAACAAAATAGGAACTTGACAGGTTCTAACAGAAATATACTCTTTGCTTATTGGTTTTATTGATTGGAATGTACATTTCAGCTGCTCCTTCTGTTTTTGTATATGCATATGATGCAGATTTTATGCATAGTTTCTATGATACCATATCAAAAATATCAAACTTTAGTTAAAAATCAGAAAAATTGCAACAAGCTGCTCTAAAACCGATGGACTGTTTTAATGTTCATGTTGCCTGGTCTTTTTAAAATGCTTTTCGTTTGTTTTTTTTTTTTATTTTTCCCTTCAAAACAGAGTTTTAGCAGGCAACAATGAATTGTATTTCAAGGAAATTACATTTTTTCCATAGATATCTGTTCTATCAATATTTTGCTTGGGCAGAGCTGCTGTGTACATTTTTTATAAAAACTCAGGCAGCACAAACAAAATATGAATCACCTTCTGTGCTCCCAATACCACGTCTGCTTTGCATTAGTGTGATACACAAAGGCTCCACACATTCAGAGCATTGCAGTGCCACAAATGAAATAAAACTTGGGTATCTCTGAACAAGGGAAGAGTCTGATAATTGAATCAAAAGATAAAATGTGAAAGAATTTAGAAAAAATTATAAAGTGCAGCCTGGAAAGAAGCTTGTGGTCTTAGAGGAAGCTGTCCCTGCCCAAGGTAGAGGTTTGAATGGGATCTTTTTCCAATCCAGACTACTCTATGATTTTCCTCTTCCTTTTTTTCTTGAAGGAAAAAAAAAATGTTCATCCACATTTCTAACTAGTACACCAGTAGATAGTTTTTAATGCTTGCTTAGAAAAGATGAAGTATTGTTGGAACTTTCTCTCACTTGATCTAAAGGCACAAAGCCTCTCATAGATGGATTTTTCCTCTCAGATGGATTTTTGGGGCTATCCTGTGCAGAGACAGGAGTTGAAATCTGGTGATCCTCGTGGGTCGGGATACTCCTTGATCTATGACATTTTTTCTAATCCATCAGCTGTGAAATAAGAATCACCAGCTCTTTTTGATCCTCACTGCCATTGTGCAGTGCATGCTGCTTAAGGGCCTCCTGTTTTTAAGGCGGATGGTGAACAGGCTTTACAGAGTTGAGTGATAATTGTGAAAATGGTCTGTGGTTTGCTTTGTTCCAGCCAGTAATTCCAGGCTGGTGTGTCAGGGCCACATCTGGATGCCTGCCTCTCCTTTGGAAGGGACCCAGCAAGCTCAGCTCAGCTTTGCTGTGGCTGGTGGGGCAGGGTGGCTGGTCCTGGGAGCAGCTCCAGCCTGGGAAATCATCCCCTGCTGGCACAGCACAGCTCTGGGCTCCAGCAAGACTCACTCCATGCTCCCGGCGCTGCTTTAGAGCCGTGCTCTCTTTGTCTGCAGTGAATTATCTGGGATAAAGCACGATCCAGGCACATAGCACAAAGCACAAATAATAATGTTTCTTCTTATACTGCAACTGCCTTCCTATAACTCACTGCTCTTCAGTGGCTTTCCCTGGAAACTGGAGTGGGTTTTGCCTGTTTCTTTTTGGCAGAGATTTCATCTTTGGCAGCAGTTGATCATTGTCTTAATTCACAGCAGGCCTTAAGAACCCAGATCCAATATTTTGTGCCTCCCCAATGGTGCAGTTGTTTATCTGTCACTAAGTACCCTGTCCAATCTGCCTGGCATTAGTGAAAATGGAGATTTACCACTCCTGGGGTTCAAATCTCAGCAGGAGCAGCTAAAAAAGGGTTTCTGCTCCTATTTACATTGGTGCAAATAAGGAGTAGATCAAATAAAGTCATAACAGCAAGAGTGTAAAAGCAGGACTGAGAATCATTTCCAGGCTTCTCTTAAACCACTGTGGGGTTGTTCCTATAATTGCCATAGCAGACTCATAAACTAACCCAAACCTCCCAATAACCTGTGCTGGCTTTATGGCAATTTCAAAAGATATTATTTCCCAAGATATTCTTTTCTCATTTTTAGAGAAATATATGTTTTATGTATGTTTTATCGATCTGACAATGCATTCCCATTAAAAAGAGTTACAACACCATTATAATGAAAAGGAAACTGCAAATGTACTGTTAGATTTCCCAGTTTTATGATAGTGCAGATCTTATTTTTTTTGGTTTTTGTAGCAAATATTTATCACATTAAAATCAGGGGAGGGTTTTACCTCTTTGTTGTCTTGCAAAGACACGAAACATGTTAAAAATGTTTCCTCTTGAATTGCTGGGTTTGTGTTGTAAATACTGCGGGGATGAGATGAAATGTGAAATAATAAACTCACAAATGTGTCACTCCCTCTTTTTTAACTTCAAAACCTGCATGGCAGGAAGGCCGTGAGTGGAAGTTTAAGGAAGGATTTATCCTTAGAGGAAAACTGAGTCTTTCCTCAGTGGAATTTATGTCAAGTCCAGGTCAAATAAACACTGAATAGCATATGAGCATTTCACATTTTATTTTGTTTGTGCACTGTGAAAACTTCATGGATGTTTGATATCAGGAGAGTTCTTTCAGCTCCATTGCATAAAACTTAAGAGTGAAAAGACAGTTTTAAGTGATGACTTCTTAAAAAGAGCTGATTGCTGTCTTTTCTTATATTTTCTTGAGTGAAATCTTAAACCTGTGAAAGGCTGTAAGGTATTTTTTACTAACTTCACTAGTACCAGAATTTTACTTCTAATACTTTAATTGGAGCTGGGGAGACATCAAAATACGGTTAAGATCCATTTTCAGAAACGATTGCCTGAAGTTAAGTACCTATAGCTTTATTCTTCCACACAAGTGACCTGATTTTCAGAAATGCTGAGTTTAGTTCCCATTAAACCATTGAGAACTGAGTATGTGGAGCTCATGAGAAAATCAGTTTACTTCAATGTCCAAATATAGATGCACGTGCCCAGCTTTAGACACAGATACTTGGAATTTGACTTCATATTTTTCTGGTACTCTTCTACCAAACTAGTAATTTTTCAATGAGTAAAATTAGTTCTTCCCAGAGTTTTGGACAAAACAAGTAAATATCTAACAAATCCTGTTTCATAGTTGAGCTGGGGTTTTCCCTCTTAAATCTATTACCTGTTAAATACCTTACCAGTGTGATCAGGTTAGCCTTGAACTTTGGCAATGCAGAATTTAAGTGCTTAAACTTTGAGATTTTGATAAGTTTTCATCATTTTAGAGCTATTTTTGAAAGTGAGCTGTAGCTTACAGAATGCAATGCACAAATAATCTAATTGCAATGTAACTTTCATCCTAAATATGAAAATATCTGATACTGAAATAATAAAATAATAAAAAATAGATGAACACAATAATCCTAAGCTTTGAAATCAGATGCTAATGCTTTGTCTATTAAAATCGATTGTGTTAGACTGGAATGAGCTTGAGTTCATTGGAATATATTTATTGTAGCGTATAAAGGGACCTCCAAATCAGAATATATTTTGGAAATTGCTTCTGATAAAGCACAAACCAGAATGGAATAGCTGATTTTTCAGATAACTGTGCCATTCTGGCTGTAGTAAAATATGTTCTTTCACTGTTATTGGGGAATTTTAACAATGTGCTTGTAAAAGGTAGAAAAGTGATGAGCAAGTGAGAGTGTGGAGTCACTTTTCTGGCCACTCCATAAGGTAATTGAGTCTGGTACCATATCCTAACTCACCCTATTGTGCCTTGCTGTAATGCAGAGCAGCTGTAAAAACTGCCAGTGTGTGCTGGTAGCTTCTGTAATACACAGACACCAAGGCTTAAAAGGCTTTTATACAAATCCACAATTAGGATTCAGTAAAACCCCTTGAAGTCAATTTGTGTTAAACCGTATCAATAGTTTATCACTCAACTCCCTCTTTCCCTACCTTTCTAGAAACCAAAGGCTCAATTTTGCAATTCTGTTTTTTCATTCATTAATAAAATAACTCTTGTGCAAATGGACAAACATAAAAGCTTTCTGGAGATCTGCACCTGAGCTTTAAATCATCATCCTGCTTAATGCACCCTTGGAGCAATCCACTGCAGTTCTGGCTGCCCCTGCTTGGGCTGCAGAATTTACCTGGACATTCACATTTGTAAACTGTCAGATGGAACTTGTTTGGTTAAAAATCAGTGATGTCAACCCATAAAAGAATTGAGCCTCCAGCATTTGCAGTGTTTTATAGGAAAAAAATGGTGATTCGCTGTGCTCTGCCCATGGAGCTGCTTGAACCATAAGCAAATAACGCACTTGGTGAATTGTTTGTGCTTCGTTAATCTGAAATTTATTGGTAAAATAATATTATTCAGCCCCTTTTTAAAATAACCACAAAGCCCACCTCTTCTGAGGCTTAATACATTACTGTTGAAATTATCATCAGTTACTGGGAAATACCATAGAAACTGTCCAATAAATATGATGGATTATGTAATTAACTCTTGATCAGCATAGTTTTTCAGAGATGCTACCCAGTGAACCTGAGGGCACTTTACGACCTTCACGCTGGGTATACAGCTAATTACTCCTTGGGCAATAATTATTAAGTTTTTTCAGCCTCAGTTTGTCATTTTGTCTTCTAAATTATTATGCTATTGAACTTCTCAATCCATTTGGCTATAAAACTGCAGGTCTCAGAGGGCTCCCTAAATTGTCACTGTGACTGTATGGATTACAGCAACTTCATTAAGTAGATTACAGGGATGTCTGTTTTGCAGGTTCTCCATTGATCGCCACACTGACCTTGAGAGACAGTTCAACATCAATGCAGAGGATGGGAAAATAACTCTGGCAACACCCCTGGACCGAGAAACCAGCACATGGCACAACATCACTATTGTAGCCACTGAAACCAGTAAGTGTTTGTGTGCGCTGACCGCTCTGTTGGGTTTATAGTTGATTTGAACAGGCAGTGCAAACTTTACACAATATGTATTAAATGTATTGGATGCTTAAGCAAGGATCTGCATGAAACAAAGTAACGAGTTAACAACAGAATCGCGCGATCGCGGGGTTTGTTCTCAGGTGCTCAATTTGCAAACATTTTTCACAGACCGGCGAAGCCTTTAAATGCAGCCCCAGGCGCCCTCCCCATGCTGTGGGCCCCGGCACTCCCACCCCCAGTGCTGGCTGCCGTGGCTCCCCGCCTGCTCGGCAGTGGTGATGGCTCCCCACACCACTCAAAAGCAGCAGTGCCTCGCCATATGAAAGTGCCGAGCCTTGCCACCCAAAAGTGGCAGTGGCTCGCCACCAGTGGCTCCAGCTCGCCACCCACCTGGCAGCCACTCCGTGGCAGCTCCCTGCCCACCTGACTCGCACTTCTGGGTTGGCATTTCTCTGGAATTTGTCTATATATAAGCCGCACTGGGTGAAAAGCCGCACTTCTGGGGTTGGCTGAAAACTTCTGTCAAAAAGGTGTGGCTTATAAGAGTGAAATTACTGTACCTATTTCTGCCAGTGAATATGATGACAGAGCTTCTGAAGAGGAGATTAGTACGTACGTACAGAGTATGCAGGGTAAGCATTAAGAAAAGCTTTAAAAAGCCCAAACCAAAGCCTTATAATTAGCTGTGTTAAGACAGAAAAAGTTAAAGCTTTGCCATTGTAAAAGTAAATGGAAGGCTCAACCCAGACGTTCTTAATTCTGAGCGCTATTATGTTTCACAGCCATAAATGATTAAGCACAGGGGTAATGTTGCATGAAAGTAGTGCTGTTGGATACATATGGATGAGTTTACTCACACCCAGCTCTCAACAAGAACCTGCATTGTTCAGGTCCACAGAGCCCTGGTGGCTGCTCTGCACACCTGAGTCAGGAGAGATGCCCTGCCTGGCAGTATGGGTCAGAGATTTTAATCAAGGAGAATTTTAATTAATTTGGACCGGCTGACAGGATCACACATGACAGTGTAATTTATTATTCATATTAGCACTGTATTTTAGACACGAGCATATTGAGGGAAAGGATACAGCATTATGGTACAGAACCTTTGAAGCTCAGTTTCATACCACTATAGCTATGAATATAATAAATTGGGAGATAAAATGTGCTTATTTGGCCCATTTTTGTTTTCTAATATCTTTCCTGTGATACTTGTTTTCAAAACCAAACATGTCAGGATTCCATGGCACACGTAAGTGGGGAAAGGTGGGTCTGGGTGTGAACTGAGCTCCCAGCTTTCAATCCTTATATCTTGTGTTCCTCTGATCCTCTTCAGTAATTTGGGGATTTCGTTGCCATCAGTGCCAACACCGCCCTGTTACTGTGCCATCTTGCAGGCAAGCAATAAAAAATTAGCAGAAATACTTTCTGCTTGCAGAGAAGCCAAGCCACAGCAAAGCACATGAGGAAAGAAAGGGAGGTGTGGTTTCATCAGGCATTCTTTTTCAGCTTAATATCTAACCAGTTAATAATTTTAATGTTTTTAAAGGAAAAATATAAAAAATATCCATATTAATTTTCTCAGATCATGAGATTTACCAACGGCATGGAAAGTATCTCAGATGTTGGAATAGTAAGATGTAAAGTGAAGTCATTTTACAGATTGTTTCCTCCAAAGAGTCAAAAAAAGAACAAGATAAAAGGAATAATTTTGCAAGACACTTCTCCAGTTCATTTTTATATCTCCTTTACATGTGTGTGTGTCAGAGCAAAGTTGCCAGAAGTGCACTTTACTAAGTGCACAAGCAGGAAGTCTGCCTGTTGCATTTTCAGTTTTTTGTAATGTAATTATGCTCAAGAATTTTGTAAGAAATCAGCCTTGTCATTAGACTTCATGGGAGCCTCAGCATCTCCTGCTATTGTAAAATTGCCTTTTATCAGACTGGCTATGAAAATAATAATGCCAATCTTGTTCTAAGCGTTTCTGTTCCTGCTGATGGCTTATTTTTGCATTCCTAAAATAATTATTTGACATTTACATAAAACAAGGGCTTCATTTCATAGACTACTGTCTTTGCTTATTTAAGTGAAATTATTTTTAAGCTCCTCAAGCAGAAATTAAATTTGCTTATAGAACTGTCAAACAGGGGAAAATGGGCATTTTTAGATTTTTTTCCCAAGACAGTAATAGACAAAATCTCTGTTGCAAAATAACAGAAATCTGTTGAAGGCAGACACAAGCAGCAAATGAAAATACAAAGTGTGTCATTGCAATGCCTTCATTAACAGTCTTATTAATGGGCTGCTGATCTCTTGCAGGAAAATAAATATGTCAGAACTGTTTGTGCAAGAACATTTCCTCTTCCTGGGCTGGCTGCTTCCCAGGGCTTGTGCAAGGCTCTCCTCTCCATCTGCAGGGCAATGACCAGACCATTTAATTGCCTTTAAATTTGCTTACTACTCATAAGCCATCATACTGGATTTTTATTTCTTGATTCTCAGGAGGGAGAACCTAAATCTGCCCTGATTTGCCAACACTTTCATAGACAAACACCAAGGTTTGACAAACCACGATGCACCATTTCAGAGCTCTGTGCTGCTAAGGTACCTGCGTCTAAATTTGTGCTCTAAGCTGAGGTAATTTTTGGCAGTTTGCTGCTTTGTCATCATGACAAAGTTATTTGTTTTACCCCTCAGCCACTGTCTCAGGCGGGAATCTTCCAAGGCAGGATTGGTATGGCTGAATGGAGTGTTACTGCTTCTGCATTTTCACTTGAAATGGGGATGGAGATTCTCAGGCTCAGACTGGCTGATCTTTCTAAAAGTGATCAGACTTAAAATGTGTGGATAATTTTAAACATTTTTAATCTTAATACCCCAAAATATGAACTTAACCCTTTCATGCCTAGCAAAACAAGGAGGAGAAAAGTGTGAGCCCGTGGGGAATTTGATTCTTCTGTATGTACTAGACAGGCAAAAGACCAGTTTGTTTGTTTGTTTGTTTTTTATGGGGTTTTTCATTTGATTGAGTTTTTGTTTAGAAGAAAGACATTTTCTGTTCTTATTCATAGGCAAGCGTCTGGCCAGTGTTTGTTCAGAACAAATTCATGCTGTTGGTGACAAATAGCATTTCCATGGAATTGAGAGCTGTGTGAAGTGAGATATTTTGGATGGTGTTGTTCCCTCCTTTATTTTCCCATTGCTGACAGACTCTTTTGAACGAGTTTCTAGTTTTCTGCAGCCTTTGCTTTCAGGGAGTCAAACTGGCCAGCCAGACTAAAGAAGCCTTCAGTGGCTTTCCCTCATACCTTTGCCCAGACTTTTGGATTGCCTTTTCGCTCTGGCTCCCAAAATGCATGGCCAGTGCCCAGGGCTCATGCCTCCTATTTAAATCCCAGTAACCACAGTGCATTCTGCTTGTGCTGAGGGACACACCTGGTGCAGGTAGCTTGGCTTGCAAGCTGCAGGTTGAAGTCAGGTGGAAGCCCAGAGAGACAGGATGTGATGTGCCCTGTGACCCTGGGCATGGCAAGGGATCCCAGCTGTGGCACAGCTGGGTGAGGGACACCCAGAGTCAGGGCTCAGGAAGAAGAGCCAAAGCTTCCCTGCGCTCAGGCTATGAAGGGATGAAAGCCCAGGGATAAAAGCCTTTGTGGAGTCCCTCCTCAGAGGCACAGGCTGTGGCTGTCTTACTGTGCTGGGAATAAATGGCTTTATGGAATGAGAGATCTGAGACTGCCAAGGGAAACCTGGACTGGAACCAGTAGGGAAACCTGCCCTGGCTGTGAATGGGGTATGGGGAGTCCAGGGGGGACCTGGAGCTGCTGCTGAGTCCCAGCAGTGACAGTGTGGGGTGGTGGGAGTGTCCCTGACAGAGGGTCCCATGAATGGTCACACGGGGAGGTTCCCTTAATAGCTGCATGCCACAAGAGTCAATTCTTTAATTATTTTTGTGGTTACTATAGACAAATCCATGCAAAGAGTCATCTGTGGATAAGAATGAACTGAATGAGATTAACATAGAGGATACAGTGATATTTAGGTGCTGGTTTCAGGTGTTTCACATTTAGTTATATGCTTTCCTTTAAATTCTTTCAGCAGCTTTGGTCCTCTCAACTGCTACCCTTAAATCTGTCTACTCCTAAGAACCTTTTGTACATTTTTCCTAATGTGTGATTCCTTACATCTCTTCCTTATGGGATCAAATTAATTTTTGCTTCTTTGTTGCTTAACTTTTTTCCTTGCTCATCTCCTCTGTGCTGATGAATTCTGCCATGTGGACTTTTAAGAGAAGATAATACTAGAAAGAGCCTTGACATCTTTGAAAGATGCCTCTGAAATGCAGGCTTAGGGTGTGCAGAAGAAATACACTCATGGCAAGGGCGAGACTCAAAGCTATTGAACCTGTGAATTGATTCTTAAATTTTCTTTCTATCTTGCCATTCACCAAGTTTACCCTGCTGAATGGAAAGGAGGAGGAATATCCAGGTGATGACAGGCTGCTGGAAGCAGGTCTACTGGCAAAATTATTCCCTGAGAATGAACCTTTGTGCTCTGTGCATATAAAGGGTGAATGTTGTGACTGACTCTGGACTTTAAACACTGACCTAATGAGATTTCTCATTAGTTTGTGGTGTAGCTGAGACTTGCATGAGCTCAAAGTTGTAGCCAAGGTTGGGAGGTTTATTCTAAATTTAAATGCTTGAGAGAGGGGTGAATGTAGTCAGGGTTGATAGTGCTGCTCATGTGTTTGAGCTCTCTGGAGCTATATCCTGAACAGGGAAGGAATCTGGGGGCAGGTGCAAGGATTTTTTTGACAGCCTGAATTGCAGTGCAGTAAGAATGAATGATTAAATTACAGACGTCTCTTTTGGTGCATCTTTTTTGTGTGTACAAAGGCTCATCACATCTTTGGTTCTTTGCTACTTGCTTGAAATGAATTTTCTACCATTCAGTAAAATCTAGTGAAGTCAGGATCCTAATAGTCAGATGTGATCCCATTCTCCTGAACCCACAAATACATTTTAGTTGTGTAGATTACAATTATAGCTGTAACTCCTGCTCCCATTGACGTGCTTATATTGCTGGCATTTACTAGCTGCCAATTTTGCTGGGCAGTGAAGCAGAGCAGGGTTCAGGCTGGGCTTAACCTCCTCAGTATTCTCCCTGTTTTTTGCACAGGTTTTGCAGCACTTACCACGTTCTGTGTTGTCAATGCTAGTCAGAGGAAAAGAAAATCAAATAGCCATGACTTATTTATTAGAGCATTTTCTCCTGCAGATTCTGAATGGAGCTCAGAATCACTGATCATTCAAGCGATCAGATTGCCAGACATGGATAAGGCGTGTAATAATTAAACTCTGTCCTGTTTCTGCATCCAGCTCCATGGATTTCCATTTCCATTTTCTAATGGTGGCTGTAACAGCCACCTTGCAGATACCTTCCTAACACACTCACAGTGTAGGCCATTAATACTAAGGAAATGCCCATCATGGCTGGTTAATTGATATAACTACAGCAGTAATAAATGGAGAACTAGCATAGTTTGAAATCAAAGCAAAGACTTATCTCAGAGAAGCTGGCTTAACTTAGCCTAGAAAGAAATTTATTAGCAACAGAATTTGACTGCACAAACATTCCTCTGATTTAAATATGAATATCCTGATATTTGCATATTCATCCCTCTGAAACTGAAGCTGAGATCTGCTTGAGATACAGGATTCTAGTGAATTCTTTGGAAACTAAATATACTGCAATGCCTTCATTATTAGCAATGCTTATCTGAAATTCTCTTTTTAAAAAGTGAAGTAATTTTTTCCCTGGAATATGTGGATTCCTTCCTTGAATGATACCATAGATTTCAACAAGTAAAGGCTTCTAAATATATTCCACTTGGCTGGCTCAGATTTGTGACAAACGCATCAATAAATAACAGAAAGCCTGGCTCATTATCTCTAAAGACAGCTAAATTATGATCCCTTTAGAGTCCCCAAGCTTGCTTTCACCCAATGTAGCACTGAGTGGAATACATAAGGTTGATATTTTCCTCTGAGCTGTGTTATGATCATTTGCAGAACAGGATTCTTTTCCCTCTTAGATTGGATATTAGGGAAGAATTTCACTCATGGCACAGAGTGCCTAGAGCAGCTGTGGCTGCCCCTGGATCCCTGGCAGTGCCCAAGGACAGGCTGGACATTGGGGCTGGAACAGCCTGGGACAGTGGAATCAGAGGGTGGAAGAAGTTTATTTTTAGGTTCTTCCAACTCAAACAACCCTGGCATCCTGTGATCCTCACACTCTGCACATCGCACTCACAGACACACAAGAGAGCTAGGAAATGCCAAAGCCAGTGCCTGGGAGAGGATATTTCTTGTAGCCTGGAGCCGTGCTTTTAGCCAAGGTTGAAATCTCTGAATGAAGGGTTTTAATGGAATTTCTGTCATCCTCATTCTGCAGGCACTGCAGTCACAGAGATGTTATTTTCCCTGGGATTGACTGCTTGATCAAAGGGTTCTTGGCACTCAGCCCCACGTGCCAAGCAAAGAGCACTCCCATGGCAGCCTCAGCCCCCTACCCAAGAGCTGGGCAAAGCACTCCAACTGCCACAAGTAGAAATTCTCCTGAATAAATATTCAAAGCAAGAGGTGAAAATCTAGATGACATCTTGAAATGTAATTGGTGATTTGACCACAATAAATATTTTCCAGGCCCAGAGCAGAGGCATCTCAAGGACAAAGCTGTGGGCTCTGACACAGGTAATTACCCACACCAACAGCATTCTTTGGAAATGAAGAAGTATGAGGCAATTTTGTCACCTAATGGGAAAGGGCATAAAGCCAGAAAGACTCTATATGGTTTACCGAGAATATAAATAGAGTAATTGAATCATCACCCAGCACATGCACTGTTAAAGTTATCTATAATGTGTATTCCCTTAAAAAATGCAAGGACACTAATTAAAAAGGAAGAGAGACATATTTCTTCAGAACAAGCCTTCAGCTACAATGTACTTTTTAATGCCATGAATACCTCTGCTTTCATTATGCTTTCATTTATTTAATTTTATTTAGCCTTTTATGGTAAAAATAACTATAGGCATTATTAGCAATAATTCTAACATTTTAGGGAGTTACTTTGGTACATCATATAATTAACTTAGGGTTGAGAAAATTTTGTTGAGTTTGAGAAAGGGAGGGAGAGAAGCCTTTATGGGAGGTTTAAGCAAGAGAAGCTGAGGAATATTAACCTTTTCTGCTTGACCCTTTTTGTTCTGGTTTAGTGGAACTCAAACTATATAATCCATCATTTTTACACTAAAACACAGAATTTGCTAAGGTGATTTTTTTATCCTTTTGCACATAACCAGAGGGTTACACAGAGCTCCTCGGATCCTAATGGGTCACTGAAGGTTTGCCCTTGGGCAGTGGAGGGCTGGTGCATCTTGTCAAGCCGGTTTGCAGTTCTCTGTGAAAGTGTGTTCAAACACAGCACAGACTTTCCCACTAGTGTTTCACACAAGAAGAGCAGGAGAGGTGATCCACATGGATAATAGCATGGGAGTGGCCATCACATGAGGAAATACAAATGGGAAAGGAGTGTGCTTGTGGAACAGTGTCTGTGTGAAGTGGCCTCAGTCGTTCAGGAGCAAGCACTAAAATTCAGATATGGGATGCTGAGTAGAAGTTGGAGACCTCTGATTCCAGAGGGAGCCATGGAAGGCAGCTGTGAATAAAACACTTGAGTAATTCAGTAAAAACAAAACAAAACAAAACAAAAAAAAACAAGGTCAAAGAAAGTAGTAAACATCATTGTGACAAGGAAAAGGAGGGAGATTTGCAGTAACAGTCTAAATTATACCTCTGCTCTCTGGCCATTTTGAATCCAGGCTGCACATCCGAGTTCTAGAATGACAAATTTTAATTTTGTAAAGTTACACTGGAGTTGGAGCACTGTTCAAAGCTTAAAACACAAAAGGTTGGGGCATTAGCTGGTGTTTTAGGAGAAAAGAAGGTTTCCTGGGGCATAAAGTAAGGAACACAGGCAAAAATGTACAAGACTAATTAGCACACAGAATATTTATTAGTTACTTTGAGGAAATTTAGAGGCTGGTTAAGAGGAAATTTGCAGGCTGATATATAGCTATATAGATGATATATAGATATTTTTTACATTAACAAAGTGTATCTTTACCCTGACCAGCTACCAACTGGGCATCTACACTTTGAACATCTGAATTAGAAGTTCTAAAGAAAATTAGATTAATCTAAGACATACTGTGTGGAATTCACCTCATTTGAGAATCCGAGTTCATCAGTTCTGAGCAGATTGGGACTACAGTAATTTCACAATTATAAGCCGCACCTGATTATAAGCCGCACGTCCCAGTAGCCGGGTAGACCACGGGATTTGTCCATATATAAGCTGCAGCTGAATATAAGCTGCACTTTTTTTTAAAAAAGCAAGAATCCATGTGTAACAAAGTAACAAATTAGTAACAGAATCGCGCCAGCGTGGGTTTGGTGTCAGGTGCTCACGTTGCAAACAGTTTTCTTAGAGCAGCGAAGCCTTTAAAGGCAGCCCCAGGCACCCTCCCGCCTGGCTCTCACTTCCGGGTTGGCATTTCACTGGGGTTTCTCCATAAATAAGCCGCACCTGATGATTAGCCGCACTACTGTGGTAGGCTGGATTCTTCAATGAAAAAGGTGTGGCTTATAGTCATGAAATTACTGTATGTGAAATCTCCACTGGTTTTTCTGCATGCAAGCAGGTCAGAGTAGGGGTTTGTAACTCAGTGTCATTTCAGTCACTCTTCTGGAGGCGCATTTCTGTCTAGAATAAAGACTCTGAGCTTCTGGCAAAGGTGCAGGGCAGGGAAGAATGGAACTATTTTCTGTCTGAAAAACAAAGGAGATGGTATTTTTAAAGGTGAATCCTGATGTGCTGGGGAGGTCTTCCTTGCTTTTTGCTGAAGGTACACAGGTAAGAAGGTTTGATGCTGAACTCCTAGAACCTGATTCATATCCAGGACATCCAGCAATATTTTATCTGTGGAGGAAATGTAAGAGTAGTTAAATTGCACTGTTAAGAAAATCAGTCTCAGAAAGGAATATGAGCCTTAAAAATAATGGCATTTAAATGCCTCTATAATAAATTCTGCTTGAATAAAAATCTTTATTAAAGCATTTTGATGTTTTGTCTATGAGTAAGGGAGGGATTTCATTTAAGCTATAAATTATTTTACTTCAATCATGAAATCATTTCAAAAAAATCTCCCCAAATATTCCAGACACTTGTCCTCAATCAGACTGCTTGTTGTTATTATTATTGCTGCTAGTCATTAGAAAATTTCATAGCTAATTATAATTGACAATAAGACCTTGCCTATCTCAGTCAATATTTTTATAAGATTTTAATATGCATGAGGTATTAGCATATTAATAATATAATTGCTCTAAAGTGTGGGACAGATTCCTGGCTGTTTCATGGCAGCACAACTCCCTTGGTTAAGCTGGAAATGAGAAAAACAGCAGCAAATCATGTCCTAGTACATTTGTTGTGTCTTAAATTTTTTCTTCAGTCAATTTATTTTCCTGCCTGTTGACTGCTTTATTTTTAAGTCAATTTTTTTTCTGTCGTTCAAAGACACCATATTATTTTATGGATTTTTTTTTTCTCATTGAAAAATGAGATTTAATTTCTATTTAGAAATTAAAACTTGTAACTTCTTCACAATGATTTAAGATATCACACTGCATCAGAAAATCTGGAATTCTAATTAGGCTTGTGGTGCTTTGCAGATCCAGTGGCATTTCATCCCACTTTTATTATTCTGGAGTGTATAAAAAAAGTAGCAGAAAGATGAGTCTGAGGTTCTTTGTTTTTCTAACTTTTTTCCTTGCCAGTCGTGCTTGCCACAAGGAAGTGGAAAACCTTTGCTCAAAATGTTTTAGTGGCCTCTGACTTTTGGTGAAATGATGGGTCTGTAGAGCAATGCTTCCTTCTTGGAAATGTTTCCAGAGATCACAATTGTTGTTCTTCTATTGCTCAGCCTTGATGTTAGGTATCATTTTTCCATTTTTTTTCTGTGTTTCATTGATTTTCATTGGCCTTTTGCAAAAAAACCCAAAAACTGTAAAGCTTCAAATATTTCTAGGATGCCATTTCTTGTAGTAGTTAATAACTGCACTGCTAGTAAGTGCTAAAACTTTAGCCGTATTTTTAATTTTTGCAGTCGTCATGATTCCCCACTCCAGTACGGCTAATTTACTGAGTGTGGCATAACTGCAAGCTTCCTCCTGACTTGTGTCCTTGTTAGAGATAAATATGGCTCAATTACACAGTGCTTTATCAGAAATACAGGTTGTTTTCTGCCAGAAGTTGTTTCAGTTTGGTCTCTGGATAGATATGTGGGTTGATGGATATTGGCAATGTTGTTTTTTTTTAATCGTTTTCCCTTAAGGATTTACTTAGGATTGGTGAATAAACTGGAATAATTTCATTGTTGTAAACCTGATATGACTTTAACAGCTTCCAATACAACCCTCTGAAGCAGCTCTACTAATACTTTATTTTGAATTATGTATTTGTTTACTCATATTGCTGTGTCACATATATCTTCATTATGTGTCACTGTGAATATAAACCTCACTGTGGTCAAAATTAGATATGCAGAGCAGCCTCTCAGACATGCTGTTTGCATCCAGGACTTCTGTCAAGAGACAAAGACCCATAATTCTTACTCAAATATTACAAAGGCATTACAATTTTTGATTAGGATGCCCATTCCAGCTCTTTCCAAGTCTCATCCCATCCATTTGTGTCCATTGTTTTCATATCCCAGTTTTATCTCCTCATGCATATTCCATGCATTCACAGAATCCCAGGATCATGGAGGTTGGAAAATCCCTC
>VRYO01002410.1:3536218-3548059 GCA_009812075.1 Sialia sialis
CAGTATTGGACCAATACTCATATTTTGGTAAATCACAGGTGAACGCACTCACAGCCTCTAAATCACTCTCTGATGAAAAAGATGTTCCATGCAGTGGGCACTTGTGTTACCCAGTACATGGAGCATCTCCTGTCCCTTCCAGCATTTGCTCTTTGGAGCCCATGCCAGTGAATAGGAAAATAGGAAGTGGTGACACCAAGCTGGAGTTTTCAAATCATACACATTGTGATTAAAGACAAAGCACCATTCAGAGGGATTTGGAATAACCAGAAAGCCTTGAGTTTCAGGATTGTTGAGTTTTTGGAAGGGTGGCACGAGGGAGGGGTGGGGTTGTCTTTGCTTCCCAATCCTCTCCAGCCCCAAGGTGGATATGGATTTCTTTCAGCATCCCCTGCTTCCTCCAGGACAAACCTAGAGCTCGCTCAGTGTGGCCCATGTTCTCGTTCTCATTGCTGCACAGGATAACTTCTCTCTTATAATGCACAGCTAAATCTAAATAGATCAAGGTCTTTTGATTTTCCCTTATGACCAGGGTTGTGATAGAAGAGGCCTTTTTCACACTTGTGAACTCCGTTTGAGGGGATGTTTTCCTTTTTTGATCTAGTCTCTCCCTTCCAAGCCCTTTTGATCTGTGTGTGCACTCAGACAATGCAGTATCATACAAATACAGCAAGCAAAATAAGATAATTCTGCAAAAAATTACAAACCTTTCCCGGTTTTGCAAATGGATCTTGCAATTCAGAGAGTATCAGAGGTAATTACAGAGTAACTATTTGTGAAGCTGCTGAGTAACTGCATGGCTTCATGGCATGAAAAATAGCACAGGGGTTGCATTTGAATGTCAAATTACAACCTGACCTCAGAAAAGCAAAATGAGGGCTAACTGATTCTATCAGTGTGCATTGTACCTGTAAGAAAGGAATAGACTCCCTTTTTAAATTTGAGTTTATTATCAAGTTTTATAAATCAGTGTTGGTCCTTTGAAGTTAACAAAGTACCCGCTTGAAATCCCTGGTTTAATTTAAAGTATATTTGAAATCTGAAATGATTTCAAATGTAGGAAATAATTCAGTATTGCTACTTACAGTGGTAAGCAAAGAACTGAGTGCAGGCCTAGATGGAATAGCACCAAAATAAAAAAAGAAAAAAAAAAAAAATTGGTCTTTTTGCAGATGTGTCTCAATTTTCTGCAAATTTTTAGGTAATTGATTCAGAATCTGATTGGTTCTGGGTTATATGCAATAATTTTAATGTCTTATGTGCGCTTATGTACAAAAAAAAAAAAAGACCCACAGGAAAAGAAACTGAGCAAAAACAGGACCTGAAGGATTTGGTGTATTTAATTAACATTTTCTGGCAAGGTGTGTGCATGTATCAAAGCAATTTTAATCTTTAGTTTTTGTTTTGGTATTGTCAGCAACCTGAAAGTAAAATGAGTCCTTTAGTCCAATTGAAAAAGGGAAGGAGTGTGGCCTCCCTGAGTCACCTCTTTACAGATGGAGTTGCTGAACTTTGGGAGCTGCTTAACTCCAAATTTGAAGAGGAGGATGATATTAAGTCACTTTTTGGTTAAACTTGTGACGTCCTCTCCATGAGGAAACAAGAAAATAGAGTGTGACAAAGCTTTGCTCTTGCCTCATTCACCCTTCTGGAGCCCACAACAAAATAAAACCAGGGAGCTACTGAAAGGAGATGAAACTTTTCAACTCTGTTATTATTTTCCTCCCAAAGAATGACTGAAGGAACAAACCTGAGAAATATGTTCCACATCCTTTCCTTTCCGCGCCCCTCCCACACACATGTACACACAGACACTCGCCACAATCTGTGCTCCTCTGTGTTCCATGCGCTGAACAAATACCAATTGAATAATAATTAGCAGGCCCTGTTTGTTTCTTGACTTAGCAGCTCGGCCAGGAACCTCCCTGCTAAGTTCTGATGTGTTTATATTGCTATTTCCATAATCCATGACTTCTCATCCTTTGAAAATGCAATAGTTTCAATGAGGAATCTAAATCTTCCTGGTGAACAGCTCTGTCTGAGTTTTTAGTTTGGTTGTGTGTATTTTGTCCTAGCTCAGAAATAGCTTGTGTATTTAGCTGGTGTTTTAAAGAAAAATGCTGGCAATTACTGCTGTCTTCCTGACAATTTTGGAGTGGGTTTCAGGCACTCAGCCTCTCTTGAATCAGATCATTACCCAACGCTGCAGACAAATGAGCCCAGTATTTGCTGCACTATGTGATTTCTAGAGTTAAGCTTCAACATAAATAAAACCTCCATTTTGCAATATCATCTGTGTATCTAAGGATTCTTTAAGTCAGATTTGTCAGTTTTATATGACAGAAAGATTGTTATAAGCTGTGGCATTCTAGAAATAAAGGATTGCCTAAAGAAAACAACAACATAAACTCTAACAGGAGAAATAAACTTGTCCTGCGGATTATCTTAATAAAATCATCAGATAAAACTTTGATAAAGGCATGGGGACTGAATCTGTTAAAATACAACTTAATAAGTTTGAAATATAAGGGATGTAAACCAAGCACTGTTGTTTTTATTAAGTCAGTGACTCAGGTTTTGTTTTGATTTCTTTGTTAGAACTAGGACTTCCTCTACTTCTAATTGAAAATATTATAATCAGAGAAATTTCATTGAATCAGAGAAGCATGAAATAACCATTTCCAGACCATGTGGTGGTGGTGGTGGTGATGATGATGATGATGATGATAATGATAACAATAATAATAATAATGGTTATTTTATAGGAATCTACTTTCTATTAGGTAAATTTTAGGGAAAATGCAAGCCAGTTAATGACTTTTTAAGAGAATGTTGAAGTGATTTTGGATGATATAATTATCTAAAGGAAAACTGAACTAAATTATATTTCTCTGGGTTAAATAAATTATAAATTTCATTTTGGGCCACAGTAATTCTCTTTATCTCGAAAACCATTTTATCAGGCAAGGGAAGGCAGGGGGAAGTGTTTTAAACAAGTTTAGGAAGTCTTTAAGTGTTTATGAAAGTTGAAAAGCTGCATAATATTTTATTAGTTCTGGTACAAGACCAAAAATTATATTTATAAGCTCTAATTACTCCTAGAAAATCTTGGTGTGTGCAGTAGCAACATTGACAGCACTCAGTGCTTTGTAATACAAATTTCCTACAATACAGACACATCTTAGTTATGTGGGATTTTTTCCAGGAAGGATGAAAAGTGTTAATCCCAATAACAAGTGGTAAAAGAAAAGTTCAGGTTTGGAGACACTTAGTTGCTGGATAATTGTTTATTTGTTTGTTTGTTTGAATTAGACTTTGGTTATTTGATCTGCCTCATCATTTTGGTCTCAAGCTCTACAGCATTTTTAAATCCTGAGTGGGTTTCAGTGGGTTACTCAGAGGAGTACCAGCAAGTTGGGTATTTCAAGCATTTAATGTTCCAGTAGAGTGTTGTAAACTGGGGAGAAAATAGAAGAGGTTTTTAGATACTTTATAAGTCTTGTAAATCTTTCAAAACCACTTCTAAACCTAGGTGGATTTTCCATAATTATTGGAAGTTTATTTATACACCCAATCTAAGTTCCATTAGTTATTTTTGCACTGAGCCTTCCCTTCCTTATCTGTCTAGATGCTCCTTTCTGTGTGTGTGCTCTGTGCTCATCTGGATCTCACTGCTGGAAATGTTCAGGAATGTTCTCATTCAGGAATCTTCTCATTCAGAAATGTTCTGTGCTCATCTAGACACAGAATGGTGTCTTCAGATGACCAACCAAGTCCTTCCACGCAGCCCTAGCTTGAAAAGACTTTTATTTAACTAGACTAGTGGAAATTTTATCAATATTTTTCAATCTTGCATCTCAGAGTGTTATATTTTCAAATAGAGCTGATGTTTCTCAAGTGACAGCCCTATTGATACTTTTATATTGCAAAATTCAAGGTAGGTCTTTTTAAACTGTGTAATAAGTACAGGCGATAAAGCTTTTAAAAAATCTTGGTGGTCCCTTAGAAAGTCTCTAACTTTGCCTTTTTAAAATGATATGCATAGCATAACAGATTGGAAGTTTACCAGTCAGTCTTGCAGGTCCACGCAAGAAGATTCAGACTTAAATCTACTGACTGAGGGGTTCATTGGGCAAAAAAACCCAAACTAAACAAAAACCCACGCAGTAATTAAACTCAGTTTTGTCCCTAGTTGAGAAAGAACTGACTGTCCATTCATACAAATGAGGAGAAGTTCTGAACTTTGAATACTAATGAGTGAGACACCCAAGGGCCTGAAGGTCAGTGACCATGTATTTGTGGCAGCTTGTGGCCAGCCTGGATCCATTTCAATCCCTTCCTGCTCCCAGCTCAGACATTTGGGGCAGCGCCAGCAGGTCTGGGTTTAAGCCTGGTGTGAAAAACACGTTTTACTGTTTTGGTAAAATTTAAAAGGTTTAATAAAAAGATGATAGGAGACACACATAAAGCAAAGGGTTAAAACAGCCGGGTGCAGGTGGCTGCTTTGGGAACACCCCTTTAAATGCATTCTGCAACACATCAACTTGTTGCATATTTATAGTTTTTTATGCATAGTTAAACTATTTTTGTGGAACTGTTTAGCATGGCCACTCCTCAGGTCTGCTTTTTCGGAGCCTTCTTGGCTCGTGGTTTTAATTTTCTTTTTATTACTTTTTAATTTGGGTGGTGGTTTTGGTCTTCTGCAGCCAGTGAATATTGGTAATTTTTGTGCTAGCTGCAGGGGTTTTATTACACGTTTACGGGCTGTTATTTTAACTAAGTGGGTAGTTTAAGCATACTATCTCTAAAAAACTTATGTCTCACTTTTGCTATTAGAAGAAAAGAAAGAAACTATATTAATACAGAAAAGTTATTTTAACATTATACATATAGCATTTATCCCAATATTGGCAAAAAGCCAACAATATGTCATGCACTGGTAACACCTGGACATCCTCTGTCCGTGTTTTACCACTGAGAGCCTGCAGACATGAAATGTATGAAAATGAGGAGACGGAGCTGTGTAATCCTGACAAAACTGGGTTTGCTCAGTGAGGACTCAGTAGTGGGCTTGAATAGGTGAGCTCAGGGTGCAGGAAAACAGCACAAAGTGGAGTTTCCCTGGGAAGCCTGGGGTGACAACTCTGTGTATTCAGGGTGCTGGGCAGTACCAGCTGTAGATACATTCCCCTTTCCATCTCTCTCTCTCTCTTTCTCAACAATAAAGGTCACCACAGTCACAGGAACCCTAAAAGGCAGTGGATATCCCCTTGTTTGGAGATTTCCAAACCAGCTGGGTCTCTCTTGTGTTTAGTAACTTAATTTTTTAAATGAATTCTCATCAAGTTTCTAATTATAATATCTTTAAATTTAATGTTTGTATTTCTGATGAAAGACAAACATTTTGGGGGCAGTCACAAGGGACATGAATAATTTCTTTAGAAGCTTATCTAATTAATTACATTTCTCTGTAATGTCTTTAAAATTTGAACTGCCATCATTTCATTAATTTAGATAAAAGTAAATCTTTAGTGTTTAAATATGACACTAGTGCTGAGAATTCCGATAAGCTTGAGATTCATTGTCTGTATTTTTATTAAGTGAAGATAAAAAAAAGTGTTTAAAAATGTTTGGAATTAATGATTTGCATATTAGGTTTTATTTGGTTTCAAATACTTTATTATTGCATGGCATAAGTTTTCCTATCACCTGTTAGTAAGTAAGATCATAAGATGCAAAATGACATAAATATTGCTCATACAGTATTTTGGTGGGGGGTTCTTTTTCTTCTGTAATATGTTTCTTTCCATATTGAAACTGTCACCTCCTTAAAATGGAAAACATTTAAATTCTGGTGTGTGGGGATCTTCCATGTCTTATCCAGGAGGAATTTTGATATTTCAGACGATTGCCGAAATATAAAGCTTTTTCTAGCACTGGTATATTTGAGTGTGTGTTTTTAAAATTGTTATTTTTATTCCATTTCAATGTCAGTAGAGCAATTGAAATTTGCACATTTAGATTTATGGGTGGAGCCTCCCATACTGTGGATGACTTTAGCATACAAGGAGGAAACAGGAATGTAAGATATCAAGTTTGATTAGGTCACAACAGAATTAACCCAGATGGAAACCACAAAACCCACAGGATATATGGTGATTCTGCCTTTATTCATCTCTGTCACTTGTAGGGCTGCCACCAGTTCCCTGAGCACTGGTGGGGCCTGATCTTCTTCTGCTTTGCAATCATTTGTACTGAGAAGCGCCCTGAATATTGAGATTTGTCATTGCTGGTGATACAAATGAGGTAGAATACCATGATTGGAAAATAATATTCACTGAGAGATGGACTTTGAAACTGGGTTTGAGTTGCCTGTGTGCTGTGGAACAGTTTCTAAAACTCTCCAAATCAGCTGGTGACCTCAGTTTAAACTGAATTCATGGGTTTGCTCCTTGGGGAAAACTAATTTAAAATATTTATAAGTAGTCTCTAAGCAAACTAACAATGCTGAATTGAAGGAAAGACAGAGGCAGCTGCCTCTGAAAACTGTTCAAAGTAGATGCAAACTGTTGGTTTAGCTTCTCTTGCCTTGCAGCTCATTCTACTCTTCACAGTGATAAGCAATTTTATGCAAAATAGCTCCATATTATAAATAATGAGTCATTACTTCAGTGAAGAAAGAATTTCACAGGTCATGGTTTTGGTCAGTGGTAGATGATCAAAGTGCTTCAATAGCCCAAATTACTGCCTAGTTTTGGCCCCTCAGTGTCCCATCCATCTTTTTCCCAATATGGGTCAGCATTTTAACCACGTTTGCAATGAAGACATAATAGATGTGCAGCCAGAACAATTAATGCAGTAAAACGGGCTGTTCTGTGCCAAAGATAAACAAAGAAATAAATCTCTGCTGTTTGCAACCTTCCCTTTTCCATATATAAAGGACTTTATCAATAAAACAATACAAACCTCATCAAAGAAAAATCTTACCAGTTTAGACCAAGAAAGGTCTTCATTGAGCTAATCCCAACAAATGCTGTTTGCAACAGGGATTTATTTATCCTTTTCAACCACAAAGCCCTGGCCATCCTTCAGCTCACACTAACTCCATGATCTGTTACAGAGCAGGCAGCCCAGTTAAGCCAGGGCAGGAGACAGGGAGAGCATGGTCACAGTGCAAGCAGTGCTGTGTTTAATTTCAAATTCATTATGCTGACCTTGGGTGCTTTGATTTCTCTCCTCAGGGAACCACAGCCAGGTGTCCCGGGTGCCTGTCGCTATCAAAGTTCTTGATGTGAATGACAATGCCCCTGAGTTTGCATCAGAGCACGAGGCGTTTCTGTGTGAGAATGGGAAGCCTGGACAAGTGAGTATGCCAGCTTTTATGTGATGTGAGGCTGGGCTGCAGTTTCTCCCTGCCACATTATGTCAGCTTTATTCCCGAAAAAGATGTCCATGTGTTCATAGTAACAGCCCTTATCATTAAGATAAACTCTGTCCTGGTTTGGAGGACAGGTGTCTGCTAAGAAAGGTAGGTTATTCCCTTTGAAATGGAGAATGTAAAGTCCCTCCCTCCAAATTATTATAATTTTGATTAAGAGACTCTCAGGCAAAGGTATGGGAATTAGGAATAACAGTTCTTTACTAAGAAAATTAAAATAGAAATACAGTACTACAAAGAACAACCCCCAAACACTGACAGAGTCAGAGTACAACCTGACACCCATCGGTCAGGGTGTTGGCAGCAGTGCCATTCAATGGTGGCTGCATCCTCTTGCAGTGACAGATGTGGTTCAGTTGGAGCAGTGCTCCTGTAGAAAGTGCAGTTTTCCAGTGATGATGTGGAAAGGTCTGTTTTTCCTCTGGAATCCAGTGGAAAAAGGGCTCCCTTGGTGTCCCAACTCTCAGTTTTTATCTAGGTAGGAAAGGCTTGGCTCTTCTCCCTGGCTGGAGCATCTCCCAATGGGATGCAGTAATTTTATCAGTCATGCACTGGACTCAATGGGCCATTAGCAGATGAAAACTCCCTGGAGGAGAGTTGTGGAAAAGATAAAGAACACTGCCCCACCTGGTTTCAATGGATGGCCCATTAACAGAGGATATCTCTCATGGAGATCAGGATCATTGCCTCACCTGGTCTGAACAGATGGTGATAGAATGGATACTTTTGGTTACATCCTGTATTGCAACCCTAGACAAACTGACAATTGTGTTCTGTGGGATATCTCTATAATTAAACCATTTTCCCTCCCTTAAAGTACAGTTTTTATTAAAGATACTCACCTTTGGGACAATATCCTGGACAAATCCTGAATGTCTTTAAACTCCCAATGTCACACTCTGTGTGATGGAACTCAGCACTTCCTAAATTCATGTGTGTGAGAAGGTGAAAGTATAATCCAACCTGAATTCCAGTTCAGTTATTGACCTTCATTGCAGCTGCTCCCAGCTATAATTTAGAATATACAGTTTAAACAATAAACCCATTTCCCATTGACCTTATCTCAGTTATTATCTCTATTCAGTTCTTACTTTTCTATGAAAGTTGGGGAAAAAATAGCGAATCAGAACTTGATGGAAAGTGAAGTAAATTGTAATTGTAATTGTGTTTGAAGATGGTGTTGGAGAAGGGAAGTTCAAGAAAAAATATTAAAAATGTTATTTTCTTCTTCATTTAATGAAGAAAAGCTTGGTGAAGCAGCTCACACAACACTTGCCAAGGTGAGGTAAACAGCAATGTGTCAGAGGCAGGATTTAAACTGTTTAGTCTTTTTCAAAGAAAATGAAGCAGATTTGATCAAAGGTATTCACTTTGAAGGACAAATGTACAGAAATAGAGAAGAATATCTCATATGCCACCTAAATGACAAGGTGAAGATTCAGGAATATGCACAGACATTTAGAAAGTAATGCAGTGTGAATGCGATGTAACTTTTGTCCAGCAGGAGAAACACTGGGTGTTACCACAATTTGATGTTTTTAAACTTTGCAATTTATTTCTAGATTGTGACATTTTATTTAAATAAACAGCAGCTGACAGCATGACATGGCTTTTTAATCCAACTATTCCTGTGTCTCATGTGGGTGTTAGACATTAAATTCACTGTTCTCTAAAGAAGGTTACCTGACAATAGAGTAAAAATTTATTTTCTTTTTAGTGGTATTAAATGACAAGCTACATAGCAGTGTATGACAGCCCACCTCTGCCAGGACTGTATTGTTACAGAGGATGATTTGACTTGTATCACCCCTTTTTGTTTAGTAAAACGGTGTCAGGAATGTGTCATTTCAGGAATGAGAATTCTCTCTATCCACCGAGGAGATGTGCCCCTGTGGGCACACAGTCATGTTATTGTTGGCATTTCAGTTCTTCCAGCTCAGAGTGGATTCTGTGTATCTCAGGATTGATTTCTGATGCTGAGTTTTTTTCCAGGATAGATTAAATCCTAATGACTGTGCCTTTATCCTGGACTCAGTGAGCTCCCCTAAAATCAGAAATTTCTGTTGTACAGTGTTTTCTGACTGCATTTATCCAGGTATTCCTATCGAATTTCAGGTGGTTTAAGAGATGGTGGAAAATGTTCACATTTCATTTTGGAATAAAACAATAAATGAGATGATTAAGAGTCAGCAGGTAAAAGAGGCTTTTGTTTAAGCACTTTCAGAAAACTTTCATTAAAGCATGATATTCTTTATGTACCATTAGCTCTTACACTCTTGATCTGATGGCAGATGTCACTCTTGAGCATGAATCCTCATGTGAACTTTACAGATGGTTATTAAATATTTGGCTGCCAGCATGGATGAGGTGGCACTGATCCTGCAATTTATTCTGTGTTTAAACAAATAACACTACTGGAACAGTAACCAGTCCTGAATAATCACCAAGGTTAGGTTCTGAATTGAAGTTGTCATTCAAAACTTATCAGCTCCTGTAAGGATTTTAGTAACTCCACTGCCTTATTGCATTTTCTTATGCTTATTTCTATATTCATGTTTTGGAAGGAATCATATTAATAAGTCAGGATGTAGAATTGAAAAAACTACATGTATCTCAGTTATGAAATAGCTGATATGAGAAAGATACTACTCCTAATAAAGTAACAAAAGCCCAATTTGGATGATTGTCCAAAGCTTAAACTCAAATGTTACATGTGCAGGAAAGGTGAAATTGTCTTCAGGTATTCCTGTCTGTTGACTGACTTTGCAGTTCCATTTAAATTTAGGTTTTAATCAGATTAGATTTATCATAAAGGAGATTAAATTTGAACTATTGGTAAAACATTATGTGCAGCTGCTAAATACATTGCACCATCCATTCCAGTTCACTTTCTAAGTGTTCTATTTTGGGTTCTGATATAATTGCTGAATTTGCTGCTACAAATGGGAAGGAGAAAGACATACATTTGTCTGTGTATGTAGCTATGTGCTCCTTGCACATTTTTACACACAATAGAAAGTTGTCAGAAATGTGGTGTTTTGTCAGTTTTATGGGGGAAGAAAAACAAACTCCAAAAATCTGAATGTACTGTTACCGTACCTTTAAGTTAGCCACAAATCAGCTCTTGCCTTTTCCTATTATCCCTTTTATTTTGCATAATTCCAATTACTAAAACCAGAACATTCATGATTTGCTGACTGTAGCTGTGCTGTTGGTTGCTCTCCAGCACAGTAAAATTATTTTCCTGCAGTCCTAGAACAGAACTTCTATAATGTTGAGCAGGAAAATGCTCACTCACTATTCCCCAGTCCATACTCAGACTTTTCCAGGGAAGTGCTGCTTGCTGGAAACAAAACTGCAAAATTTTCACTTGAGTAGGGCAGACAGCAATATATGAGAGCTGAAGCAACTTTAAACTGGAGCAATATAAAACTGAGTACAATGCTCCCCCAGAATCCTGCAATTTGTTTCTATTTTATTCACTTCTCATACTAGAATTGTTTTTCTTTCTAATGGGCAAAATCTTCAGGTAGATTTTTGCCTTTTCAGCTAGAGCCATCCCTTTACTGCCAGAACCTGCCTTTGACTCTTCAGACAAAGTTAAAATTGCTCTGTGGTGACTCTACTCCTCTGGTGTTTGGAGTCTGCAAAAGAACACAGAAATAACCATGAACAGCAATGTGACTGCAAAAGCTTTTCCACAGTAGGAAGAGCACTTTTATTAAAATTAGAAAATTGTCTACTAGTGATAAGGAACCCTTCTTAGTGAGGTTAATGGGTTGCATCACAGGAAAAGTATTTTAAACAGCTCCATGTACTAAAATTGCATGTAGATGGTTATGATGTGTTGAGAATAACTTTGTTTTACTGTTTATCTTTGTATATATTATTTCAGGCACATGTGGCTTTGTACAATACAAATCTACAAATTAAAAAGTCAAGTTGTCCTTGGGGACCATTTAACTATTCATCACAATCCAGTGCTGTCTGCTAAACAAAATATGCTGGTTTCTGCTAAATGTATGTACAGAATCAAATGCATGCATAAAGTATTAATACAACATCGAAGTTGCAATTTTACATGTCAGAATTTCAGAAATTTCAATACTGAACAGCCAAAGGGTTATCAACTTTTACTGAATATGTGGCAAAAAGAATCAATTCTTGTTTTCTTTATGATAAGCATTGACCAATTTCTCTCTGACGGAACATCTTTGGGGTGTGTGTTGTAAGCAGGAAAGAAAAGACATCTGCAGTGGGCAAGAGGCCAATGGCACCTGGGCTGTGCCAGCCATGGAGTGGCCACAGGACCAGGGCAGTGCCTGTCCCCTCTGCTGGGGACAGCTCTGGGACCCTCCCTACGAGAGGAACCTGGAGGGGCAGGAGCATGTCCAGGGAAGGGA
>VRYO01002410.1:3559280-3610859 GCA_009812075.1 Sialia sialis
GAAAGGAAAGGAAAGGAAAGGAAAGGAAAGGAAAGGAAAGGAAAGGAAAGGTTCCAGCTTCCACTCCATTAATGTGCTAAAAGTGATATTCAAACAGCTTTGCTGGAGTGGCTGTGCACTGGATGGCAAGTGGCAATCCCTGAGATAATTAATGCAGTTCCCTGATTGTTGTACTCAGACAACAATTGTCCTTAGACAATTCACCTGCCTGAAACTGCTTTGGATAGAAAACATGCTAGATCATTCTTTGTGAGAAAAGTAATCAACTTTCTTATTTGCATATCTGACAAGTCTAAGATGTAATGCCATCCTGTGAAGTAACAGACTGTGCCTAGGAACTGAAAGAGAGGAGCCCTTTCTCAGTGACAAAGTGATGAGCTGTGTGAGAGGAAGTCAGTGCTCTACATCCTTAGATTATTCTCAAATTCTGGAAGGCTTGGTAGAATTCCAGGTCAATGATAATATTCCCAGGGGACCCCAGCACATTCCAGTAGTGCTCAGAGGTTCTCTCTTGCCTGGCAGTGGATGGATTTCCATTCTCACTGTAGGATTTCACTTTGCAATTGAAGTGATGTATCTGACTCCTCTCTGCCATTCCGAGCAAGGCTGCACTTTTCATGGCACTGCAGGGTTAGTCCCACCTAGCTGAGAATGCTGCTGACAATATTCTCAGTGTGTATCTTTCTGCTGATACCTTTCTGCTTCCTTTCCCCTTCCTTCTTTACTGTCATCACTATCAGCTGTGCTCTGCTATTCCCTGAAGTTCTGTTTTTCCTTGATGTTGACTATCAGTTGAATGAGATTTGAAGCAACTTCCCTGTCAGGGCTGGCTGGGGTGCTGTTTTCTGAAGTGATTGCATTAATGTAGATGGGAAGCCAGCATTTCCCACTCCAGTCCTTTGTCCTTCACTGACACCTGCTTCTGTCTTTCCCAGCTTTCTTCTTGCATGCAGATCGCTGCTCTTTCCAGACTCCTTTCTGATGAGAACCACAAACCAGGTGGAGATTCCGTGCAGTTCTTCTGCAAACACTTTTTAGCCCTGTCAGGGTGATTTAAGCTTCTTACAATGGTGATGTGCTTTTCAGCACTTCAGTAGGCTGAGGAGGTGACTCCTCCTTGGTGCACTCAGCTGAAACAGTGAGCTAGGATCAGCTCTTGAGAGGCTAACTCAGCTGCCAGCTCCTCCACCCTGCGACCCTTCTGTGTGTTCGGTGCCTCTGAATCCTTACTCACTCCTCTCCTGTATTCAGGGTGCAGGACTGCAGACACATCCCCTCTCTCCTCTGCCCTAAGCCAGAGGTGATCCATCAAGCCTTCACTGGACTGGACAGGCCAAGCTGATGGATGAACCAGCAAGGAGGGGGCCATCTGGTAAGCTGATTGTCCTCTTCCAGGCATCTCCAGCTCCTCTCCAGCTCTGCTCTGCTCCCCAGCACGTCTGTACTTTTCACAGTTTCCTGCGAGCTTCTGTTCCAAATGCTGTCTAACCTTTCCGTCCTGTTCCAGTTTAGCCATGTGATGACAACTTCTTCCCAAGCAAACTTTCAGACAGCTACAGATGAGCTGTATATGCCCATTGGGAAATCAGACTAATTCCCATCCTTTCAGAGACTGCCTTGTTTTGGTCATTTGAATCAACCACAATTACACAGTCATTGCAGGGCATTAGTGCAAACATGACCCAGCCCCAAACAGAGCCCAGTGGGAGTGATGAGACCCAGGCTAATCCCAAACACATGCAGCCTGCCATTATGCATACATGACTAAAGAGACTTTTACTTCACTCGTTCTTAATTTATTATTTGTGCTGCTAGCAACAGAATGTTGCCAAGATGTCAATTATGTTTCATTTTATAAATCAAACTAATTGAGAACCAGATGCAATCTGAGTGAGAAAGATCTGAGGTCGGTGTTGTGCACCATATGCACGACAGTGCTTACCCATCATGAGGGAATGGATTGGACAGCTGTGAAAATTCCTGCTGCAGGAGTTTCATCTAACTCACTAGTGCAATATCCCGAGCTCTCTTTTCCCAGTTTATTGCATTAATTTCATAATAAATCTGAAGAAGTGTGAGTAAGGGATAAAAGGTTATGAAAACAAAACAGGAGAGCAAAAGAATTTGGTCATTAATTTAGCTTGAAAATCTGTCTGGTTTAGTAACACTGTGAAACATGGATGAAAGAAATAGCAGAGAACAAATGGAATCTTCAGTATGACTTAATTTCAGACACATAATGGGAAAATAGACATTAAATCAAGGTCTTAAGACCTTGGCTTAGCAGGCATAAAGGTGGTGCAATGTTTCACAGAATCCCAGGATGGTTTACTCCACCAGCCTTTAATCAAAGGTTCCCTAAGTGCTCTAAGAAAAACCAAAACCCTCCTTAAAAACTCATAGCACCCATGATTATGATGTTCTAGGACTTTAGAAGTATTTCAAAGTAGTATTTATAGCTAAGTGAATATGTAATATTTGGAGATAAAACCCCAGATTTTTAATCAGCTACCTTCTGAAAGAGTTAAGAGATTTCTAAGTACCACTTCTGGCTTGATGGTGCACTGGATTCCTTCAGGTTTTCTGCAAAAGCAATTTCTGTGGTGGAAATGTTCATGGACAATGCACTGACTATGTCTGATTTCCTGGAAATGGGTTTAATTCTGAGTAGGGGGAATGATGTCCTGAGGCCAAAGGTTCTGGTAGAACCTCTGCCCCATCATCACCTCGATGTATCACCCAGCAGAGTCATACTGCATCTAAGTTCTTCTGTGCTCGCCTCATGCTTAGCTTCGGTTTTGTGTGGAATATTTGGATTTTATCCCTATGTACATGATTGGTAAATATGGCACAAGAATGTCTTTTTCTTTCTTTTTCCCTCTCCTCTCCTCTCCTCTCCTCTCCTCTCCTCTCCTCTCCTCTCCTCTCCTCTCCTCTCCTCTCCTCTCCTCTCCTCTCCTCTCCTCTCCTCTCCTCTCCTCTCCTCTCCTCA
This sequence comes from Sialia sialis, assembly GCA_009812075.1. Lineage (NCBI taxonomy): Eukaryota > Metazoa > Chordata > Aves > Passeriformes > Turdidae > Sialia > Sialia sialis. The sequence continues at coordinate 3,562,273 of VRYO01002410.1, forward strand.
TTCATTTTGAGAAGGTGGCAGTTTAAGGATGGTTTGTATTTCTCTGTCCCAGCAAACCCAGCAGTGACACACTGAAGGAAACAAAATTTTTAAATGATTTTTTACTACACCTTCTGACATCAACCTTATTCAAGGGAGACAAAACTTTTTTTTTTCAGTTGGTTGGAGGGTTTTGTACCACTTCAGATATTTTCCCATCAACCCTTGATTTTGTAATTTTTATGGATGATCTTGTAAAATATGTCACTTTGTTGGTCTTCATTTAATTCTGTCTAATTAGGACGTACTTTATTTGGCAAGCAGCCAGTAATTAGCGACATATTTATGTAATTATTAGCATGTAATATTTATATAATAAATCTGCCTAGAAGGCAATCCATTCAGAGGGCAGGAAGAGGTGGAATACATGATTTGAGTGAACGCAGAGATCTTACACACCGAGCCAAACACAGCAAAGAAATGAAATGCATCAGTTGACCTGTCTAGTCTGGGGACAGAGTTTGCATATCCTGAAATGATAGGATGTGCACACTTGGTAATCAGCACTGATTAGAGAGGGAGGGAAGATGGGCCCCTGTTTGAAGTGAGATAATAAGGCAGCTTGTTAGGGAGAGATAAATAGAGCTTGAAGAAAAGGAGCAGATGTCTGCTTGATGGCACTGAAGAGCAGGAGCTGGTGGGGTCCTCCGAAGGTAACTGAGGGATGTGGAGCCATTGCAGGAATCAGGGGAGCACTGGGAACTCTCTGCCCATGTCCAGGGAGCAAAGGCTGAGCCCCCAGCCTGGCCTAACTCTGGGCTCAGACTAGCAAACTTCACTCTGGCTGTAGCCTAAGGACTGTGTACATGCCTAAACCAGCTCTGTAGGTTTGGGATTTTTCCTGAATCTGACACTAAGAGCTAAGCCAGGAGTGAAGTGTCCTGGAGTAGAGTTTGGTGTTGAAGGCATAAAAAAGAAGCACCAGCAGTAATCTTTGAATGCTGATGGAAGTTCTCTGCTCTGTTTCAAGGATGTTGAGCTGTCTTGAACATGAACATTGAATTTTTTTCTTCACTTTAATATCCTAGCAGTTTTACATGGCTTTTATAAACACAGATAAAACTTTCTGGCTTTTTTTGGGCCATGTTATGAAACTCTCATTCAGTCTAACCTAAAACTGAAATATAGGTTTTTGTAAATAATAAAAACTAAAACTAATTCCTGTTGCCTATTTTGTTGCTCCCTAACCTTGCTTAGCTGGGTCCTGTCACTTCCTAGAACATTTTCATCCATTTTATGTGACCCTCCTGTAAACTATGCAGTGTTCCCCCAACAAAGATTAAGGCCTTGTGAGCTCACAGCCCTGTACAGGAGTGATGGATTTCTGATTGAGGAGCTGTTCTGGAGTTTGGAACACTTCGGTTTAGCTTGGCTATGGGTTTCCTGTAGGAATTTGGATAAAACATGAAATCACCGTGCTGTGCTGTGCAAACACTGCAGAGCTGTGAGCAGGCAAAGCCTCAGAGTTGCAGGAGTGCTCTAAGGGACGGATATTCTGGATTCTTCTAACAGTCCCAGGCAGGAAACATGAGGAATTTGTCATGGGAGGAGATGGTGCAGCCCACTGTGATGGCCACTGCAGCTGAGGCACTGTGGTTCCTTTGATAGCAGCGGCAATTCTGAATGCAGAGGGAGGTGGTTTAGACTCAGTTCTGCACCTAACATCTCCTTCTGTATCATCTTTCTGTAATCCACATTATTATGGCTGCTTTGTACTAATATTTTCTATTTTTAAATGAGAAAAAATTATAACAAATCAGCTCTTTCTAGTTTTGTGCCTTTTTTTTGTGCTAACAGGCAAGATCAAAAGATTAAGTTGCTAAAAACTTTATAGAGTTTTAATATAGTCTGTCTAGCAGAACCACTTGCTTCAAAAAATTCATGTATAAACCATTGCTTTTTCTAAACTAAAAATATTTTTCTTAAATATTTTTAATTTCCTTTTTTTTCCCAGTAAGGAAGCATAACTTTCTCAAAGTATCTGCCAGGTTTTTTCTGCTCATCTTTTTGGCTTTATATGTTTTTTATCCATGGTCACAGAGGTTTTTTTTGTGTATTGAGATTTATTTTGCTCTGCCAGTCGAATCCCCATCTCTTCTATTATTATGTGATCATGCTTTGTCTTTTTATTGCAGCTTCTGCCTAAACAATTCACTTGTACTTTATCAGATTCTTCATCACAAATTAGAAGACAAGGAACCATTTGCAAGGTGTTCTCATGGCTTACAGATTCTTTTTATATTTATGTCTCATAAATCCACTCCATGGGATAAAGAGAAACACTGACTAAGACATTTTTTGTTTTGTCACAGTTATATTTCAATTGTGAATACAGATGTTTTACTGGTTTTGGAACTCCCATCCTTGGAGATACTCGGAAGTCAGCTTGGGTGGTCCTGGGCTCTGGGTAGCCTTGGTGAGCAGGGGTTGGACCAGTTAACCTCTGGAGGTCCCTTCCAACCTCATTCCTGCTGTGATTCCATGAGAACTCAAAACAACTCCTGAACTGGTGCTGTAGTTTTCATAGATTCCGCCATATGAGCATTGACTTTTTAATATCTCTGCAGCGAGGCAGAATTCCATGCTGCCATCTTTCCCTGGCTCCTTCTATCCAAGTTCTCTGTTGTGTCACACCCTGTACTGAGCAAAGGCAGGGTCTGCAGTATTTAGGCCTGGAACCTAAATTCTGATGTGTATGTGTTCCTGCTTTGGTTCTCCATAATCCAGCTGTGTGTCCCAGTCTGGAACTCATGGCTGTTCCAGGTTTTTTCCATGTAATGTTTGCATGCTGTCCAGAAGCATTCCAAAGGGTATCTGGGATGTTTCATTTGAAAACTTTCAAACTGTTCCACTCTATAGATGGATAATTGAGTTTTTTGTTTTGTTGGGGTTTTTTGGGTTTTTTTTGGTGTGGTTTTGTTTTGTTTTGGTTTTGGTTTTTGTTGTTGTTGTTTGGTTTATTTTTGTGGTTTTTTTTCCACTCACTAGAATTGCTTCTCTGGATGTCTTTTGCTCTTCCCTGCATTTCAAAAGGCCATGAGTTTTCCCCATGGGAGTCACATCCTCAGTGAGAGTTGTGCAGTAATAAGGCATGGTGTGAATCCTTTGGGTGTGAGACATAGGTCTAAATTACTGCCATTAATGGTCTGATGATAACAAATTGTTATTGTTATATGTAATCTGCATATCAGAACGTCTTCCCAAAGTCATTACCATGCTGTCTGTGTGCCCAGGGGCAATGTTACACCATAACATTTCAGTCTTTCAAATTACAAAAAGCTAATATAACTCTTGATGACATTTACAAAAATGTATAATGACACTCTTTCCAGGGCTCTCACAGAAATTATTCTCAGGGAACTTCAAGGGAGTTCTTCGTGTATAAGAACTGCAGGATCTGGCACTTTTTGTAATCAAAGCCACATTCTTTTCTTCAGTGGCAGCAGCTCAAGAAAATGTTAAGTCAGAATTGTTTTTAATTTATTTTCTGACTTAAAATGCCCCAGCCAACATAAGCTGTATCTAACTTTTAATGCTCTTTGGCAGGGAGTCCACGTTCTAAATTTCTTTTCATAGGAAGTTATGTCAGAGTTATAAACGTCTGAAAATTGGTATTTTGTAATGGAAGTGCTGACAAGACCTTTATTACACCAATACAAATAGGTAGCATTCCAATAAATGCTACTTGCAGTTTTTATAGTCTGCTGGTTGCTTTCTGCTGCTGTATTTCAAAATGGACATTATGTAAAAAGTGAGTGCCATAATAGAAATACACTGGTACGGCTGGAATTTGGCTTTTACCGTGGCAGCAAAATCTCAATATGGTTGATAGGTCTGATTACAGACTTAGTTTTTAAGGGCTGGTGTATAATTTACTGGGAAATTGTTTTAAATCCTTACCAAGCCCCTATGTACATTCAGCACAGAATTGGAATGGAAAAGGTGATTATCATGGCATGGAGAAGTGGATGCTAAATTACTTAAATGGCCAGAACACATCACATCTAAGACCTAAAAGGTTCCTACTTCAGTTTTATGTTTTTTACTGTGCTACTCACAGTTTACATTGTAGAAAGAATGATTCACTTCAAACATCCGTGGTTGTCAAAGGTCTGTGAACTTTTCCAGACCTAGAAGCCACTGCTGTAAGAACTGGGGGAAGGTGAAGTGAGGAAGGTGAAGAACATGGGCAGGAGCCCTTGGAATTTTTCCATCACCTACCCAAAGCACTCTGAATCTCACCGAACCTGGTGGAGATTTAGTTCTATTCACACAGAAGAGAACACCAGTCAGTGCAGTGTCTAAAGCTGTGCCTGTCACCGTGGCCTGGGGGATTCAGATCCTTGTCTGCCACCACCTTCTCCTCCCACACTGCATTTGTTAAGCAGGTATTCATAGAAAGTTTGAGAATCCATTATCCCTTTGAAGAAAAGCAGATGGCACAGCCCTGGGATATTTTGGGGTTTTTTTATTTATCCTTGCAGCATTTTTGCTGGAATCTAGTAATACTGGAAAGTTCTTGGTTCAAATGCAAAACATGGGCATTACTCCATCAAAGCGCTGTAAAACACAGTATCACTTTCTGAAACTTTTTGGTTAAAATAACAAGAGAATAGAATTAACTAGAATATGTAGATTTCAAAAAATGATCCATCAGCCTATGCAAATTGCTGTGTTAATAATGTATTTTTAATGCTGAGCACATTTGACAGCCATTTCATCTCTCTTTCCACACCAGAGCTTGGCAAGCTGCATTAATTCTTGCACTTTACAGATGTGCCATTCAGGGCACGTGCCATGCAGGGATGTGATCTGAATGAAGCACAGCATGTCACAGCAGTGCCATTATTAGTAAACAACTTTGGGGCTGGCTGCTGAATGGAGCAGAGGAAAAGGGCAGAGCTGTTTTAGCACATCCCACAACCTCACTGGCCTGGATTTGCCTCCCATTATGGGAGTGTCAATCCTAAGTGGCACCAGGGTTTTGGAAGAGATGAATGGACAAACCAGAGTCAGGGAGACTCACTCAGATCTGCTGGGTGCAGTTCAGACAAGGAGGAGCTTAAACAGCCCCAGAACCCAAAATTTCCTGCTTTGACTTGCTCTATGTGTCTGTAAATTAAAAAGAGAGAGAGAGGTACCTTGTCCTAATTATTTCTCTACCCCATTAACAACAAAACTGGCATTATTTCAGGCTCAATGTGTGCTTCTACATCATTATTTCTACAGCAGGGATTTTCTGTCCTTTCTTCAATGAGTTAAAAAACCAAGGTACAAAATACAAGAGATGCTGCTAGACTGCAAGGGACCATATAGTTATGTTTGATTATAGCTCTGCTGGCCTAAAGGTCAGAAGAAAGTTTTAGAATACTTAAGAGACAATTATCTAAAGTTCAGACTTTTCCAAAGGAATAGGACTAGAAATTATACGGACTATTATCTAAAGTTCACATTTTCAAAGAAAAAAGGTAGGAGGAAATTGTTATTCATCATCACTTTGCTGTTAATTTGTCTGGCTTTTTTTTTTTTCCCCTTCTGTCAAGAATTTATTTACTACAAGTTCTGTATTACACAGTAATACTAACATAATTATTCCCCTCTCCAAGAAATTCTAACATATGAGAATGATGTATACATGATTAAATATTACTTTGCTCACGATTCAAAATTCCCAGCAGTATTTTTTTATTTCTGCAAAGGACTATATGGAAATGTGTTTAGATGGGTTTTTTTATTCATTAGTTTATTCAGCTGCTCAGTTCTGGCATAAACTATTATTATTTAAGCCAACTGGTAAAGAGGAAAAAATAATCAAAGATACAAAATATATGACATTTTCCAATTATTCTTCTACCAATACATTTTCTCACATGAAATAATTTTTCTTCCCCTGTGTTCTTATTGGTGTTTTAAGGAATTGCAGAAACTCCAGGTCTATAAAAAAACCCCAAATCATTCAAGTGTTTGTTAATTTGTCATAGGAATGCTTTGAGAATTGCCATTAAATATTCCGGTATGGAATGCAACTGGCTGTGGGGCAGGAAATAGAATTTGATCAATCAGCTGGATTTTTATCGCAAAAAAGTTGTTTTCTTCTCAGCCTGATGTCTGCTATCAAATCTGATAGCAGTCATCAGTCTGCTTTTTTGAAGACATAATAAATTTTGGACACTTACAAAAAGCAGGTCGGTTTGGGATATCCTGGATGCTTCAGTGCCCATATGGTTTAGCCATCATAAATCAGGAAAAATGTAGTGTAAAAATGGCCTCTCTTTATTTTCAGATGGTTTTGTAAACCTTGTGTTTGCATAGAACATTTATGCCTTTACCATACAGATTAGGAAAAGGGTTCTTTTTCTTGTAAACTGCTGCTCAAGAGGATTTTGTTTGAGACAGTCATCAAGGAAGGCCTGGGGTAAATATAAAAATACACATGACACTGTTTTATATATAGATATGTGAATATACATATATATAATTTAAATATATGTTATCATAAAAATGCATTTTTTTATAAATACAACCATGTTGAAAATACTAAATTTAATCATGAAACAAAATTGTTATAGCAGTTCTAATGAGCAAATAGTTTATTTTTTTCAGCTACCAACTATTGCCAAATTTATAACATACTAACTTAAAACTGTACCCTTTTAATCAAATATTCCTTTAAAATGTGTTTCAGCCTAAGGCAGAAAAATAAAAAAAGCATCTCTCTTTCATGGATGTTTCTCATAAAGCATTTTGATTTCATTCTTTTGGAAGCAGGAAACTGATACATCCAACTTGTCCTAAAGTGGAGCCTGGAACAAATAAATTTTCAGCTCAGGGCTCATTTGTGAGCAGTGGCTTTTTACAAGGTGAATTTGAATGAGGGCATGCTTGGAGTTGTCACTTCTGGTTCTTGTGGTGGATCAGAAAGGAGACCAGGACTGTTCCTTCCCAGGGATTTTGTAATTGCGAAAAGCAACAAGAGAAATTTCCAGACAGGAGATGGCACGTGTGGGACTGGGGCTGCATTCACTGGGTTCCTTTCTGCACTGCAATCCCACCAATCCAAAGAGGTGTTATTTGTAAATCTTTCTGCAGAAAAAATGACTGAGAAAATATCCAAAAAGAATAATAAGGTGACTTTTTGAGACACCGCTTTGAATCTTGGCAGTTTTATTCTCTGGCTCCAAAAAGGGGAATGGAATCTTCCCATCATCCACCATTTCTCTGCCATTAGGTGTGAATTCTGAAGAAAAACAAAAATGTCAGTGTTAGAAGTGATTTTTTAAAAATCATTCGTCAAACGTGTTTGACATTGTAAGGTTTCCACAAGTTAATAGTTAATATTGACTATTATGAGAGGAATATGCATATTAATTATGATTATTAATGGTCATACAAAGCTTAAATGGCATCAGAATTCTCCTGAGCTGGTTGCTAAGTGTTCTAGAGATCACATTCCTTCCAATGTCATGTCCTTTGCTTGTCTGCCTCCATTTTGCTAATTTCCACTGAAACTTTGATAATAATGATCAGTTATTTCAAGTTTGGAGTTTTTATTTAAGAATAGATGCAGCTTTTGAGCCGAGATTGGAGATGAATGAGCTCTCCCTGTCTTTCCCTTATCAAAAAAAGCTGGGAGTGTCAGAGTAAGGATATTTCTCCTGCTCTTCTACTTGTGTCAAATAACTCTGTTTTACAAAGGGTCTGAGATTTTAAAATGTGCACAGAAAGACAGCTCTAATAAACAGGAAGAAGCAGATATTTCTGTCATTCTGCTGTTTCCAGCTGTAGAATTTCCAATTAAAATTCTTTCTTCACATAAGTAATACATCCAGCATAGATGACAACTTTTACCACTAAGTCCTTAATACATTAATTATTTGATCTTTCTGAGGACATCATAAAAGGGATAAAGAAAGAAATGCAGAGTGCTATAGGTGTAAGGTGGCACAGCAGGGAACCCCACTGATCTCAGCATATTAGAGACTGCAAGAGAATTAAAGAATTGCAATAATGTGTGCAGAGAAAATGACACTTAGATGCAAACTCACTGCTTCTGAGTTTTACTTTTGTTCTGTTATTTCATTGCCTGGCTTTAAATGGCAAGATGCATTCTTGCACAAAGTGGGAGATGAAGGAGTTGACTCCTGCATGCTAATTTCACATCCTGACTGCTGTCCATGCCATTAAGGTCACTTGTGTCCAGAAAATCCAGAAGTAGCTTTTTATTAAAATGATTGCATTTATGTTTTCTCAAAATCTGCCATCTGAGAGCCTCAGAAGAGATCTGGGAGATTTGAGAACAGCTGCAGAAAGCACTTGGCCCTGTGGTAAAGGTTGTGGTTATGCAAACTACCTTTGTCTAGAATCCACACTGGACATCTTTTAAAGACCTTCTGCATTGTCATTCTTAGTTCCAGCTGGGGCGGATATATCCCACAACAGCCTCTTTCATGGTTATTTCAAGAATCTGTTTGGAAATTTCAGACTCAGAGTCGACCAGGGAGCTGAGCCACCAGGATTTTTTTAGGTGTAAAAAAGGCAGAGGTGAGCTCCAGCTGTGAGCTGTGGTTCTGTGACCTGACACTGATGCTCTGACACTTCTTGAGATCTTGCACCATTCCTGAAGCCAGCAGGACAGGATGCAGCTCCTGGTCCATCCTGGGTAGCTGGTACCCCCAGGAAGAGGCAATTTCACAGGGTTCAGGCATGTCCATGAACTCCTCCAGCCCCTTCCCCATGGAGAAGGGCACAGAATTCCAGGAGGCTCATTCTGGCGGAGAATGCTGAAGTCCCTCCTGGATGTGCCTCACTGACTGGAGGAGCACACTCAGAGTCTTTCTGCCCCTGGCAGACAGATCAGAGCTCTGAACAGACAGACTTTGGGGGTTTTGCACATGCTTTTTCTTGTTTTGCTAAAAGCAAACAGCACTCTAATGAAGGATCAGTGGGTTCATTGGGAAGATGTGGGAAGGAGATTGTCCCCTCTCCTGCTGAGCATCTGCTGCCATGTTAATTCATGTAGCAGGGCTGGAGGATGTTCCAGGAGAAGATTCCTGCTATTGTCAGCTCTGGGAGAGCGGAATGTCCACAGAAAAGAGGAAAGCACATCAGATAAATAGAGTTTATTGCTGATCAGCTGGTAGGATTTATCTTCAAGTTCTAGGAACCAACTAAAATGTCAACTGGGGAGTCATCGTTCTTCACTCAAGAGCCACATCTCCAGCAGTACCAAGGTATATTTATTTTAAGACATAGCAATGAAGGGGAAAGAATTTATTGCTAAACAAAATTCTTAAGTCAAATGGAGGACTTGCCACCCATTGGCAAAACAATTTGGTCATTTCGTTTTGCTTTTTTCTATTTTCTACTTGTCATGTTCTTTTCTTTCCAGGCATAACATGTCCACTTGTAGTCAGGCATGGTTTCTAACACAAAGCAGGCAAACAAACAAACACAAAACCCAACTAACAATCAAATACCAACCAAACAAGCCATCTGAAAGAAAAGAAAGTTATTCTGTTCTCCTCGTTTGACATCTCTTCTGACTAGCTCTGACTGTCCAGCCATTGCAACTTATTTTGCACTTAACTAACAGTGAATATCCCAAATATCGTTCATCTCTCTTGCTTTCTCTCATTACTTCTGAACTTGAGAAGTTCATTACATTCAAGTTCATCACTCCTGAACATGAATTGATAACCAGTACTGGTACCAGGTGGTTTCTTACACTCAGCAAAGCTTTACTGATGGGCACTTTATTTTCTCCATCTCTCCTCCCTCTCACTTTTTCTGCCCCCTTCTATTTGTCTCTTTAGAGCACATCCTTCCTTTTTTTACCCAGTTATACTCTGGTTTTGGCTCATTAGAATTTTCTGCAGCAGACAGGGTGGCAGTGAGTGTCTCAGGAGGATGGAAGGGATCTGAAGCTCTTCCCAACAAGTGCAGCTTCTCTTTTTCTATTCCTTCCTAAAGCAGGTGCCTTCCCTCTTTTGCATATCTGTGCAGTGCAGGGCTGTTGGGCTCAGCACATCAATCCTGTGCTCCAGCTTGGGCAGAGAGGGACTGCAGCACGTTCACAGGAAGGAACAGGCTGTGTCGGTGCAGATTTTAGAGCACTGTGTAATAGAACTGTAAAAGTCTCTGGAGTTTGGAATAAATGACTACAGATGTGACACCTCTAAGTGGGATTTGTTTCAAAGAGAGAGCTGGAAATAGAGCACCACATAGTTTTCTCTTTTGAAAGGTTAAAGAAAAAGGATTAAGGATGCAGTTTATGCTGGGGTATTTTTAATTTTGTGGGAGAATGACAATGGACAGATGAATTTATTTTCCACTATTTGAAAATAGAGAGAGGTACTGAGGGGGAAAAGAAGGCTATCAGATAAAAAAGGAAGTTTTGCACCTCACGTAGTTACTCTTGCTTTGGTAGAGCTATACACACCCATATTCAGGGAAACTGAGCTACAGGATTGTTTTGTCAGCATAACTTTTCCTTTTTTTCCCTACAGACAACAAGGATGGCTCTGTAAATGGTTTAACTTGCACACGTGTGTGTATACCTCTGGCACACCCATGCAAGAAGGAGTGCAGGGTTTGTTCACTTCCAAATGTGTGTTAATTACTATTGACTTCAGACACACGTGACTTCTCCACTGCAGCACACTGGCACGTGTGACACTGGCTGTCATCAGGGACTTGGGTCCTGTTTGAGTTGTCACAATTCTTAAGAGCTTATACCTGAAATTTGTCTTCAGTAAACACATATGCTTCCTTTCATTTCAAAAAGGGCACAAGGAAGAACTAGACTATTTATTTAGCTCCAGGGTGCCATCACTTTTGATGTGACTGTTTCCAACTGGAATAGATAAAACTTCAGGATTCCTGTGGGGGAAAAAAAAATTTCTTAAGAATACTTTTTGTTCTGCAAAGTGACCATATTTATTCTGCTTTATGAAGGAGTTAATTTTTAGATTGACCTTCACGTGTTTCATAATCTAAATGTGTGAAAAATGCTGAAATGGTTACATCATCTGCAATATAAATTACAGTAAGAACCTCTCTAGGCCAAGTAAATGTGATTGATGGTGATTCTACTGTGGAAGGGATAGGAAATTACAGAATCACAGAATGTTTGGGTGGGAAGGAACCTGATCTTCAGGAGAAGCTTGTTGTCATATGAGCACTCCCAGTGTTTTCTTTCCTTCCATGGAATGACATTTAGCATTGCACGTGTCCATTTTAGAGCACAAAATACCAGAAGGCTTTCTTTTGTTCGTGAGGCATCAGGAAAATGAACCTCAACTCCTCCTTCCAAACAAGATGTGCAGCTTTATTTTTAAATTGTCATTGGATCCCACAACAACACTTACACACACACACACACACACACATATATTCTTCTTCTCTGTGCCTCTGAAACTTTTTTAAACAAAACACAAACAGCAAACTAGTGCAAGTCAACATGCACTATGTTAGTATAATTCCTAATATTAGATTACTATTTCATTCCACAGAATAAAGCAGTCAAAAGTCAGAGAATATATAAGTATATAAAGAAGTCTAAATATTCTGCATATTTGACATGCCATTAATCATGGTTTATACCTGAGCACTATGACACATACAAGATTATTGATATCTGATATGTGTGTGTTTATAACTGTCTAGAATCTGTCATTTTTATAACTATACCAATTAAAATCTGTATGATTACCCAAAGAAAAGTCAGCTTGCATTCATTTGATGGTGAACTGAGAGCTGAGTGACTCTGAGAGATTTCACTGTGTAACTCTATGGCTGTGTAGGATGCCATGCAGTCAGATGTCTCTTTATATTTCTAAAATTAACTTTCTGCATATGTGTGCAGAGGTAAGATGTCTTAGACTCCTTTCCTGTCTGCCTCCATGGGAGATATAGCCCAGATTTTTCTTTTTTCTTCATCAAGGTCAAATAAATGCTTAGATTACTTAAAATTAGGCCACAACTTTTAATGCATTTAGCTTTTCTTTTGTCTTTATATAAAAAGGAAGAATCTTTTGTAGCAGTGGAAAATGTGCAGTTTGTGGTTGCAAGGCAAGGAAGATTTGTGTTAATTGGTGAATACTATTGAAGCCTGGGCTACTCTAACATCTTGTTTTACTGGCTGCATTTTTATGACTGTGGTGAGCCATGGTGGGAAGATATGTGTAGTGTTGTATGCAGAGCAGAAAAAAGGGATTGCCACCATGTGACACAAGAAAATGCACATGTTTTGTTGGGCAGAAAGGGGAGTGTCCTGGTTTGGAGGACAGGTGTCTACTAAGAAAGACAGGAGCCTCTCTTTGAAATAGAGAATGTAAACCCCCTCCCTCAAAATTATTATAATTTTGAAGTTAATGGGCTCTCAGGCAAAGATATGGGAATTAGGAATAACAGTTCTTTACTAGGAAAATTAAAATAGAAATACAGTACTACAAAGAACAAACCCCAAACACTGACAGAGTCAGAATCCAACCTGACACCCATCAGTCAGTTAGGGTGTTGGTAGCAGTCCCATTAAATGGTGGCTGCATCCTCCTGCAGTGACAGATGTGGTCCAGTTGGAGCAGTGGTCCTTAGAAAGTGCAGTTTTCCTCCCAAAGTCCAGTGATGATGTTGAAATGTTTGGTTTTCCTCTGGAGTCCAGTGGAAAGAGGTTGCCTTGGCGTCTCAGAATCTCAGTTTTTATCTAGGTAGGAGATGTTTGGCTCCTCCCCCTGGCTGGAGCATCTCCCCATGGGAGATGTAATTTTATCAGTCACACAGTGGGACTCAGTGGGTCATTAACAGGAGATAACTCATGGAGGAAGGATGGGTTGTGAAAAGATAAAGAACACTGCCACACCTGGTTTCAATGGATGGCCCATTATCAGGCGATATCTCCCATGGAGATCAGGATCACTGCCCCACCTGGTCTCAACAGATGATGATAGAATAGATACTTTTGGTCACATCCTGTATTGCAACCCAAGACAGGGAGGCATTTCTGTGCAGGCGCAGTTTGCATTGATTTCCCGAAGGTCCTAAGGAAGAGCGGTGTGCTGTGGTTTTGCCTTTGCAGACAACACCTTGAGCATCCTGGCCAAGCACAGTGGGTTCAGCAGGCAGAAGCAGGAGGTGTACCTGCTGCCCATCGTGGTCAGCGACAGCGGCACGCCGCCCATGAGCAGCACGGGCACGCTAACCATTCGTGTGTGTGGCTGCAGCAGCGATGGCACCGTGCAGTCCTGCAACGCCGAGGCCTTCGTGCTGCCCATCGGGCTCAGCATGGGCGCCCTCATCGCCATCCTGGCCTGCATCATCCTGCTGCTCGGTGAGTGCTTGGGGGGCATTTGGGGGGCACAGCTGCTCTCTCTCCTGGGGGCTCCCAGAGGAGGAGGCACTGGCCACTGACAGCACTGGCAGGACTGAATGCCTCTCGTCCTTCAGAGAGAGCAAGGTCCTGTTCACGCACACGGGTTACACAATAAACTCTGTAGAATGGGAAACTGAAAATTCCATCATATGAATGCAGTGTGGTCTGCACCTGATGGAAAATGGATCTGTTACACGTTCTAAGATTTCTCTGAATCGTGGAATGACAGAATGTCCTAAGTTGGAAGGGAGCCACAGGCATCACTGACCCAGCCCCAGTCCCTGCAAACCCCCCAGCAATGCCCCTGTGCATCTACGGAGCTCTGGCAGCCTGGGCAGTGCCCATTCCTGGGGAGGCTAGGCAGTGCCAGCACCCTCTGGGCGAGCAGAACCTTTCCTTGACACCCAACCTAACCCTGCCCAGGTCCAGCTGTTCCCTGGTGCTGTCCCTGTCACACAGAGCAGAGATCAGAGCTGTCCCTGCAGCCCTGCCCCCAGCTCCTCTGCTGCAGCTGAACCAGCCCAGAGCCCTCAGCCACTCCCTGGGGCCCCTGCAGGCCCTTCCCCATCCTTAATTCCCTCCTTTGGATGATTTCTTATAGCTTTAGTTCTCCCCATTACATATATTTATATTTGTATATTTCTATTATGAGTTTATTCTGGTTTGTAATGGTGCAAGAGACATTAAAGCTTTACAAGATAAGCACTGTGGTATATTTTAAAAAAACATACATTTGTATACAACATCAAGTGAGTGATGGAGAGAAGAGTGAGAGTCCTATTTCTGCACTTTGAAGCTTCACTTTGTGACTGAGATTTACATCAGTAACTGAGGTTTCAGCTTTAAGCTGCAAAACAAGCATTACCTATATGGAGTTTTTTATGCATCTGTCCACAATTCTGAAATTAAGCTGAGCTCTTTCTTTCTCACTTATTTTCTCACTCTCTTTTAAGTCATATGATAGGAGTCTCTCGCAACAGGTAGAAAAAACACTGATTTCCTTCTCCCATTAGGGCTGTATTTTCAGAAAAACACCCTCTAATTTTTGAAAACACTATCCCTAATGGAGATCATTATAGACTATGTGAATAATGATAGCCCGACTTCCTTTGCAAAGGGAAAAGTTGAAGCTCAAAATAACAAGTATGGGAAATATTGCTTCTATAAAATTGAGCTTCAGAAGTAAATACGAGCTGGTATTTCAAGACTAGATGACTAATCAGTTTCTGATCAAATTTCCTTCTCGTGAAGGGGATTGGAGTCATAGATCTTTCAGATTCCTACCCTTATTACTCCCAATTCCACAAAAAGCCACCTCTCACCTTCCCCAGCTGCACTTGCCACATGTTGTTTGGGTTGGAAATGTTTTGCCTAATCAGCTTATGGATACTCTCTTTGCAGTCATTGTGGTGCTGTTTGTGACACTAAGAAGACATAAGAACGAGCCTCTGATCATCAAAGATGACGAAGATGTGAGGGAAAACATCATCCGCTACGACGATGAGGGAGGTGGAGAGGAAGACACGGAAGCGTTTGACATTGCAACTCTGCAAAATCCAGATGGGATTAATGGATTTTTGCCTCGTAAGGATATTAAGCCTGATCTGCAATTTATGCCCAGGCAGGGTCTTGCACCTGTTCCTAATGGTGTTGATGTTGATGAATTTATTAATGTCAGGCTCCACGAAGCTGACAATGATCCCACAGCTCCGCCATATGACTCGATCCAGATTTATGGCTATGAAGGAAAGGGGTCAGCGGCTGGTTCCCTCAGCTCCTTGGAGTCCTCCACATCAGACTCAGACCAGAATTTTGACTACCTCAGTGAATGGGGTCCTCGCTTTAAAAGACTCGGAGAACTTTACTCAGTTGGAGAAAGTGATAAAGAAACTTGACAGTGGATTACAAACTTTTTCCCTGTTGACTTAATGATTATGTAATATTCTAGGGCCACTGCTGTTAGTTAAAACTAATGTGGCTTTTTGTTTTAGAGGCAAGTTTAGCGCCAGTCATCTATAAAATCAACTACATTGTAATGTTGAACCAAAAAAAAAAAGTATATGTTAGGAGGTTAAGTCTTGTGGAGTGTGAAGTAAAGTATGTGGAGTGTCTAGAAGTCTTTGGATATTTGATATTCACTTGACCACTCTGAAGATGGAGATTTGGATCTTTGATTATCTTCAGTGAAATGAAAAGAACAAAAAAGAAATTGGTGCTCTCTTAGGAAATGGACTTGCAGGGACTTGCTGTTGAACAGCAGCTCCCGCCCGGTATGTGTAAAGCTAAAGGTTTGTTTCTGCATTGCCAACAAAGATCCTGCCACAGAAAAGTTCAAAGCAATATCTTGGTCTTCTTAGCAATGCTGAGCAGAAATGGCATTGCCAATTCCTACTGGCTCCTACTGTGCAGTGACCATCCATTGTACATACAGTAATTGTTGGCCACGCAACCACAGACTGAACATCATCTTTAAATATTGTGTCAAGCCTTAAAATATTCACATGTTCTTAATCCATTCCAGTGATGGGTAATAAATACTACTAATGTGTAGAGGTTCAGAGGCAGGGCTGCCAAACCTTGCTTCACAAAAGGATCTTTTTTTTTCTAGAAGAAGGATCAACCCTGTGCTTTGTCTTCTGAAAGAAAAAAGCTGTGAAATGGGATGGACTTACATAAATGAAAGAATTGCTGATTTTATTGCTAAAGATCGAATTTATTTGTTTAATCTTTGAAATAAATATTTTATTGATGTCCATTACTGCTTTTATTTATTAAGACTGATAATCTATAGAGTAAGATTATGAAGAAAACTAAATTATATCAGTTAGATTTTTTTTTCTATATGTAATGAATGTTTCATACATGTACATTTTGAAAAGAAAAATGACTAATTGTTGCAGATTAAAACAGTTCCCTGTCCATTTGCAGTAGCTGAATTTTAAGAGAATGCTGGCAGGAATTAAATATTGCCAGAGAAAAACTTTTGACAGTTTTATATCTTCTTCATAAATCTAGTACCTGGTGTTTTTAATACAAGCACAAACAGCTGGAAGTAAACTGGTTCATGTGAATATTTAAACTATAGACTTTTAGAAATCCACACATAACACAATACAGTAAAAAAAAAAACAAAACATGCTTATAGTTCTCCACTGTATTAGAGCAGGAACCAGTGTGTACATAATTTTACTGCTTCTGTTATTAGCATTTTTTTCTATAATATTCATAGTGATGCACCAGGGCTCTTGCACACAGAGAAAGAACACTAGAAGCTGCAAGCATACTCAATTTGTAATGCAAACTTGCCATTTAGAAGTAGCAATTGTATAAGAAAACTACGTATTACATGCAAATCATTTTAATTTTCTACTTTGTTTTGAGGCTATATTATTGTTTGTTTATTTACTCCATGTATTGTATTCAGAGAAACTCCTGTATTGTTTCCTACTTTGTGAAATATATTTTTATAAATACTTTTCTTGTTATTGCTTTTCTTTCAGGTTTACCTGGGCACTGCAGAAATGAATCTGCCAGAAAAACGTCATAGTTTTTTGAGGAATGTCGTTTCTTCAAAATCATTTATTTATTAGTTGAATACAGACAAAATAAAAAAAAAAAAGAAAAAAAAAGGAGAATATTTGAAACAATTTTTGACAGTGATTGCAGAATTTTGACAGTGATGGGAGCACAGGAGTTATGAGTTATGGTTTCACTGCACCATGCTGAAAAATAACCTCACATGATTTTCGTTAAAGCATTGCTGGTAAAAACAACACATCGACTTAAAAGTTCCTCAATGATATTTGTTCTGCAAGCAAAGAATTCCCAACATTTCACCCCCAATTTACCTGAATTTCACATGGTAGCATTGACTTTGCTTTAGCTGCAGCATGACTTGGCTCAGTGACTGCAGTCTGTGGGCAACTAATACATTGATAGCACTTCCATATAGATCATAAAGATTTTATTGACATTCATGAAGTCCACATTACATTTAAGTTACACTGCCTTAGAACAAAAATGCTTTTGAATAACTGAATCTAAAACACTGAACTAAGCAGTGAAGTCTTCTAAGGGTAGGAAAGAAACCACCCTGGAGATTTCAATGAAATCAAATGTATTTCTGTGACTCACTACAAGAAGCACCAAAGACACTGGTACTCATCACTTGCTCAGGGTGCCAGGGTGTTCTGGGCTGCCATGGCAGATCCAAGACCAGCGTAAGCAGGAGAGGGATTGGGAACTGAGCCAGTTTCTGGTATACATCCCAGTGCTGGAAGGTTCTGTCAGCATGGATCTGTCTGGGGCCACACCAAGGCAAGGCATTCTGTGAGTTAGAACCTACACTGGAGAGTTTAGTAAAGCTCTTTTGTAGAAAAACTCACAAATGGAAAACCTTCTGATTGCCTTTCTGATTGAAAGTTCCATCTGAGACCATGACAGTACATTCAGTAATAAGATTTCCAGGGAAAAAATCCCATCACTGGCCCTGTAGGAGAGGCAAAGCATGACAGAAATCTCATCATTGTCAGTCAAAAAGAGATGGGAGTCACTACTGCTGGGCAGAGCTCTAAATTGGGCATTGCTACAGCTTTTAAACAGGAATAGCTACAAGGCAAAGGGGAGAAAAAGAATTAATTTCTTACCTGTCCATAGAGATATGCTGTTTCTTGTGTCATTCCCTCCCCACCGAAGGGAAGTTATTAATTCTGCAAACTAAGTACATGTAATTTGCATATAACATTTATACCATGTTAGAGGGCTACATGTCAATCATTCAGTTTTCCAGTACTTCTTTTTTGACAATTAAGAGAGATGAGAGAATGATTTTGGATAACAACAGCATTTAGGGAGATTAGACCATACTGTTCTACATTTCACATCTAGTTTTAGACACATCAGCACCACTCTGTTTAAGCATGTAAAGGTGCAATTCATCTTTTTCAACAACATTTAATTAGCAGTTGACTCATTGCAAGTGACAAGGAAAATGCATTAAATTAGAATTATTAATAGTGATAAATTTGAGAAGTAAATACTCAAAAATCTTTTACAAGTGCCTTAGAGTCCCATTGATCCTGACTGCCTTCACCTGGCTGCGCCTCACATCATTTGTCACAACCACTGAAGTAAATCACCCCACCCATGAGAGCTGGAATTCTGAGCAAGGGCACAGATTTCAGCTCAGGCATTTCAATAGGAAGGCACAGTGAAGGGAATGTGTGTACATGTTTATTAAATGCAACAAGGATGGCTGGAGGTCCTCAGCATGTCCTGTCCTTTACAGCAGCTGAAGGCAGAGCCTGTTTGTGTGCTCTGACCTTGAAATCAGATCACACAAGCTTATCTAAATACATTTTTTACCTGGTATCATTACACCTTTTTGTCTATGATGACTTTGAAACGACTGTGAAGTACAGAGGAGAGAAAATGGCTCAAGACTTTCATTTAAATCAGCAGTTGCTGATCACAGGAGAAACATTTAACACTATGGCAACTGAAAATCCCATCAGCTCTGTGGCAGCACAGCAGTGGCAATTCTCAGTCTGGAGAGCAGACAGGATGTCTGCAAAATACTCTGCTTGGAATAACTCTATTTGTACAGCTCTGCTAGAGATGGAGCTGCTGATTTTAATAGAAAGAGGAAAAATAAATCAGCTCCACTATATCCATGCATTGCATCTACCTACAAATGCATGTGGCAATTTTTTTTAACAGCCTGCATGGTCATGGAATTCTAGAACTGGATTAATGGGTTTAGAAATCTTCTGCAAGGTCTGTCCAGGCAGGGGAATTTTTGGCAGGTAGCCTTTTCCTGTAACTGATTTTCTTGGGGTATAATTCCAGTCAGATGGAGATGTTTGGCTATTTCTCCTCCTTTTCCTGCTCCGCTCTTCACCACATCAGCTGTCTTGAGCTGGAATACTGGGAGTATGGTGTTAGGAAGTTCATTAAGACCATGGAGCTCTCTTTCAGCTGGTCAGTGCTCAGGGACTAGAAAATGCAGCTCACGCAGGAGAGTGAGCTTCACCAAGCTCCCTTCCTTCTCTGGGGAAGGCTGAACAGTCTCAGTTCCTCAAATGAAATGACTGTTCCAGTATTTAAATTATGCTGAAAAATCTGAAGCTAATGATGATGTTTTTTAATTGATAGAAAAATATAAATAATAGAAAAAAAAAAAAATCATTCATTAGAGGCAGACAGTCACAAGTGTTTCTGATCAAGAGAAGTGAAAAGTTCATCAAAAGTTCATCAGAACTGCAGTGCCAGGACCCAGGGAATGGCTCCCAGTGCCAGAGGGCAGGAATGGATGGGATCTTGGGCAGGAATTGTTCTCTAGCTGGCACAGGGTGCCCAGAGCAGCTGTGGCTGCCCCTGGATCCCTGGCAGTGCCCAAGGCCAGGCTGGACACTGGGACAGTGGGAGGTGTCCCTACCATGGCAGGGATGGGGCTGGGTGAGCTCTGAGCCCCCTTCCAAACTGGCCCATCCTGTAATTCTGTGCAAAAATAATGCTCAAAAAATTATTTTTCAGATTTGAAAAGTTTTTAGCTGTGGCAGGACGTTCTAGTAAATTGAAGCTTAGCAAAAATAAAAATGGAAAAAGTAAAAAGTGTGAACATTCACTGTTGTTAGAGTTTGCTTTCAGACCACATCACGTGTCATTAGCAGAAAATAGAAAGTACTGATGGAGTGAGCAATGAAAGCTTTCTGTGCTCTATCATTCAGATAAGTTGGATTTGTATTATTTCTACATTTGTATACTATTTGTGCAAGATAATATTCTGGCTTTGCAGAAGGTGGAAACCAATTTAACTTGCTGTATAATTCACAGTGATGGGTTTTGTAATCACACTGCAAAATGAGTCTAGCTGCTGTATTATACAATACTGATACTGGCTTATGTGCTGCAAAACCAGACCCTCTCCAACTAATGTCACAGTATTCTAAATGAGAAAATATAAAAGTCCTGACAATGCTTTTTGTGCAACTGCAACTAAGACATCTTCCAAAGTGGCTAATAAAAGTGAGCTGGAGCTCAGTGTGGCTGGCAGAGCCTTGTAAATGTGCTCATTAGCATTGCAACACAACCAGTTCTTTTTTTGTTCCTCCTGCCCACCCCCCACCCCAGCCCCACTGCAAACATTAAATAAACAACACAAAAATCTCAGCCTCCTCTTCAGAAAGGATGTGAATAACTTGCAAAATTCCCTTTCTTCTCCTTTCATTGCTTCTGGTGCCTGTTTGGAGGAGGTCGGTGAGACCACAGGCAGTGAGGAGATGAGTGGAGGTTGCCTGTTTTATTCCATAATTGGACAAAGCATTTCTAGTATGGGGGTATTAGTACCCTCCCCTGATATTTTTCTGGGCACTCACAAAATAAAAATTACAGTAATTTCACAACCAGAAGGCGTCCCGGATTATAAGGCACACATCCGGGTTGTCGGCAAATTTCCAAACTCTGTCCATATATAAGGTGCACCTGACTATAAGGCACACGTTTTTTTTTGCAGCAAGGATACACGTGCAACAAAGTAACAAATTAGTAACAGAATTGCGCGATTGCAGGGTTTAGTGGCAGGTGCTCAATTTGCAAACATTTTTCACAGATAGATGTAGCCTTTAAACACAGCCCCAGGTGCCCTCCCCATGCCGCAGGTCCCGGCACTCCCACCCGCCCCCGGTGCCGGCTTTCGTTGGCAAATTTCTGAATGTTGTCCATATATAAGGCACACCCGATTATAAGGCGCACTTCCAGATTTCGATCAAAATTTTAGTCAAAAGGGTGCGCCTTCTAGTCGTGAAATTACTGTAAATCTAATAGTGACAGCTCAAATTCCTGTTCACCAGGAGCTGCCTTGTGTAGACTCATGGAATGGGTGGTGTTACTGTATGTGGTTTTGAGGGGTGAAAGGCACAGTAACACAACACTTTTTTTACAAGGCAAGAAAGAGCATTTATTCAAGGAAATCATAGATTTAAATAGTATACATCATGCAAAACAATTTAGAGAAATTTCATTGGGCAGAGGAAGAACCCTTTTAGACACCGTGACTAGAGTCAAGTACTCTGGCAGGTGTCTAATCTTTGTTTTGGGTTCGTGTCCTTGAGAAGCCTGAGATCAAAGCTCATCTAGCCTGGGAAAAATCCTGACTGGATTTTCCTAGGCCTCAGACAGCCGCCCACAGAGTGGTACTGGAGAGGACCTGAAAAATCTTCATTTTCCACCCGCTGCCTTGGGCAGGGACACCTTCCACTGTCCCAGGCTGCTCTGAGCCCCAATGTCCTACCTGGCCTTGGGCATTTCCAGGGATGTCCATCCAGTCTAAATTGTTCCATGGGGCTGAGGAGGACTGAGATTTCTTCCTTTCCTCCTGCTCTGATTTGTGAAGTCTGGAAGGAACAGCCAGAAAGGCAGCAGGCAGGCAGCACTCGTAACTGCTGGGGGCAAAATGATGGGTGAATCAGGAGCGGGTTCTAATTTTATGTCTTGGGTCTTTGCATTGGCCAAGCCTAGCATTGATTTATTTTTACCTTCAAAATATTTAACAGCAAAAAAAAGTCATTTCCCTGCCTTTCATAACAGCTTGTTTTTGAATTATATAACAGGTCTTGTGGTTGAGGGGCTTTTTTGTCATTCCTTTCTTTGTTAGTGGAATGTTCCCTGATGGCAGCACTGACACAGTTCATTCTGCCAAATTTCACAAGCTGGCAGTTTCACCAGTGAACATGAAAACAAAAGATGTGCATTTTTAAATTGAAATATTATTTATATGATTTGGAACAACAAAGCCAATTGATTCACCTTTAGAATAAGCTGCACTTCCACATTTCCTGCCACAGATGGGATTGCTTTTGGACTCATGTTCAGATACTGACACTCCAGTTCTGGGAGTTTTGTATGCAAGGGAATAAATACCTCTTTAGATATTACTGAGGAATAAGTTTCCCATATTTTATAAGAGAAGAATATCATGACTTTAACCCAGGAACACAGAAATGGACTGTTTTACTTAAAACTACACAAGCAAGTAGAATTCAGAGCTGGCCTTTGTCCCATTTTGGAGCTTCCTGCAGTGCCAGATGTGAGCTGGCTGCAGCTGTGGCCACCCTGCATCACCTGGTACACCAAATAAAGGAAAATGTCATTGCAACACAGAGCAGGAGATACAATTAAGCCTTTAAAAAAAAAAAAAAAAAAAAAAGTCAAGCATGAATCATCAAATGCTGCAGAGTTTTAATGGTTATTTCCCAGCCCTCTTACCCAGCCCTCTTATGTTACATGAAACAGCAGCCATTCATTTTATTGTATATAATGCTTCTTCCATAAATAAAGGGAACAGTGGATGACAAAGGGGTTTTATTTAGACTGTCATAAATGCCTGCTTCTTCTGTTTTCACAATTTATGAAAAAACAAAAAAAAAAATCAGGATTTTTTCAGCCTGTGATTCTATAAATCCAGTCCAATATTTGATGAAAACAGAAGTCTCCATTGCCCTTTTTTTTCTTTCTGTCCCATCCTCATGGATGCTCTGGCTTAATTAATTAATAAAATTTAGCATTGTGTCTGCTCTTGTGTGTGTGGCAGTTCATTTGAGAATTTTAAAATTCAGAATCTAGTAAGAACCTATCCTTTCAGGCAGGCTGCTGCTATCAGAGAGGGAGGAGAAGTGTTATCTCACAAGCCTGTGATTGCCTTAATAACTATTTTTCAAGTTTTCCCACAGCTTCTGTTTCTGAAAATATTTTATCACTTAAAAATGTATGAAAGGATTAGGTGAGTGGGTTTTTTGCAATCCTAATGTGGCACAACAGAATCTAGTAATTGTGAGAATTTATTTCCCCTTATGGTGAAGCCCTCATGATGGGCAAATGAGCACATATTGATGTGAAGACTTTTATTACCAAAACCAACTTACGATTGCAAAGAGAAAGAAAAAATTCACTTAAAGTAAAACCAGAAAGAGATATTTTCCTAAATTTTCAGAATGATTCTGTCTAGTTTTAATTTTCATTTCCAGTCATATTGTTAGCATGTTTTATGGATTTTTTTTCTGGCAACAAATGCCAGCCAAATACTGTCAGTTAGGAAAATAATGTGAAGAGAAGAACACACATTATTGCTGCAAGTGACCTTTTCATCATGGGATTTGATGATCTGGTAGCAATTGCATTTTTGAGAGGGAATTTTGGGAACTGTAGACCTGGTTTATGCAGTGCTCAAGCTCAAGTTGTGAGATAACTCTTGGAAAATTTGTACACCTACTGGAGTTATTTTCTTCACTGCTCCTGTCTGCAACACAAACAACTTTATTTTTTTCTTGATGTAAAGGAATCATCATCACAGTTACATGGTGTGTTCCAAAATATGTGGCTGACAATCTGACCATGCCTTAAACAGAATTTTGTGTTTCAGGTTGCCTTTCACCACAATGAAACATCTCACAGCAGCCCTTTCTGATGTTGCAGTGTTTTACCCCTCTTATTTGATGATATTTGCACAAATCCTTTGCCTATTGCAGACTGAAGGAATGGTATGTGGGATGGACATTTTTTAAAAGAAGGAATCACCCTGACAGGTCCAATGCAGAAGTGAAGAAATCGTTTTCATCTAGTTTGGTAGAATTTCACAATCAAAGAATATAATTTTTTTTCCTTATTGATTACTTTATAGAACAAATGGATTTCTGCATCACCACTGATTTGCACTAATATTAGGGACAGAACCACAATGATCGTAATGATCTTGTGGATGCTAAAAGAGATAACTCCATCTTTTCCCTGAATTCAGAATTTTAAGCCAGAATTTGGTTGCAGATAAATCCTTCACTGGGGCACCCTTCCCTCCATGAGGCTGAAAAGTCTTTTCAGGAGAAAAAAAAAAACAACTTTTCAGTGTCAAGACCTGTGGATGGACATGGGATGCATTTCTGGAACTTTCCAGTTAGATGTAGCCTAAATGAGTGCAGCTAGATCAGAAAAAGTTGTTCTGTATCCCCAGGGGACCAAAGCAGTACAGTTTTACTCTCTCACAGCAATACAGAGCCCATTCCTCAGTGTAAATGAAGAAGGGCATTAGAACCCAAGCCACAGCAGGTGAAGATTAGAAATTGCAAATTGCAAAATTAATCCCTCTTGACAGTTAAGAAAAAAGGGCTTTCAGATCTTGTTTTGTAAAAAAAATATGCATTAAGCTTAAAGCAGATCTATGGGACTATAAATAACTTGAATTTTTGAGTAGGAATTGTCATTGTAATACATGGATCAATAAAGAGGATTTATATAGTCCCCAAGCAGATACTTCAGAACAATGGTCAATTCCTCATTACCCTTTACTCTGAGCCTGTCTCATTTTATGTCCTATCCTCTCAAAAAATATTCCTGACTGATGCCTGTGTGCTTTGCTGATGATGTTCCTGTGAATGTGTTGCATGCCAAACCTTTATGTGGCCAGAGACAAACAAACAAAAAAATCACCCTCCTGCCAATTCTCCTTTCCCATCTCTAGTTTTTGACAAGAAGGCAGATGTACTTTCCTGAGCTAAACACCATTTACCCAGTTATCTTTGTACTTATCACCCCCTTGGTGTGGTAGAGATGAACTCTGTGTTCATCATGTGCTTTGAGTTATGTTTGAGTCCTGGGTGAGAAATGATTTTTAAAAATACACCAATCATTTAAATGAAAATGTTATGTGCCAGAAGTGTCCCTTTCAGGAACTGGGACTGTGTGAACAGATAGCTGTGCAAGGAGAGCAGAAGATAAACTTGGTTTAAATGATAAAGTCTATAGAAAAAAAATAAATTAAAATGTGATATTCAAGCTGGAAAGATTCTGAAGTCTATCTCAACGGTAAAGAAAGAATAAGGACAACTTGCTCTTCTATTGCCTGAAATTAGTGAATGGGAGAAAGGAAGGGAAAAATGAGCAAATTATACTGGATTGGTGAGACAAAATGATGGGGGATAAAAAGCTGCTACTATTCACAAGAAGTTCCTGGAGCATTAACCTGGTTATTTACCTTCCCACTGGAGCAGGGAAAGAGCACATTAATAGTTTACAGTAATTTCACACTCATAAGACACACCTGGTTATAAGCTGCACTTCCAGGTAGCTGGGAAGACCACGGAATTTGTCCATAAATAAGCCGCACCGGGTGATAAGCAGCACTTTTTTTTTTTTTTTTTAATGAGGATCCATGTGCGACAAAGTAACGAGTTAGTAACAGAATCGTGAGATCGCAGAGTTTGTTCTCAGGTGCTCAATTTGCAAACAGTTTTCACAGACCGGCGAAGCCTTTAAACGTAGACCCAGGTGCCCACTCTGTGCCGCAGGCCCCGGCACTCCCACCCCCGGCCCTGGCTGCCACGGCCCCCGCCTGATTGGCAGTGACGATAACTCCCCGTGCTGCATGAGGCCAGCGGCTCTCCCCCTTGCCGTGCACTTGAAGCTGAACACTCACTGCCGCCTCGCCACGCGAAACCGGCGGCGGCTCGGTGCCCACTCGCCAGTGGCTCCAGCTCGCCGCCCACCCGGCAGCGGCTCAGTGGCGGCTCCCTGCCCAGCCGGCTCGCACTTCCAGGTTGGCATTTTGCCGGAATTTGTCCATAAATAAGGCGCACCTGGTGATTAGCCGCACTTCTGTGATCGGCTTGATTATTCTGTGAAATATGTGCAGCTTA
Source organism: Sialia sialis (assembly GCA_009812075.1). Taxonomy (NCBI): domain Eukaryota; kingdom Metazoa; phylum Chordata; class Aves; order Passeriformes; family Turdidae; genus Sialia; species Sialia sialis. The sequence continues at coordinate 3,588,364 of VRYO01002410.1, forward strand.
TCAGTGTGAAATTATTGTAATTAATAGCCAGGCTTTAGAGGCTCCAGCATTGCAAAGACCTGCACCAATTTTTCCTTGGGAGATTGGCTCCATCAAGAGTCAAAGTGAATTGAAGGGGAGCAATGCACTTCTCTCTAATGTTTATTATTATTATTATTATTATTGTTATTTTTCCACTGTGTAGTAAGTAGCTGGATGCTTCATTTGTTTTTTCAGTTACCTGAACAACACCTCAGAGCTGTCACAAAATGTTATTTGACATCTTGCACAAATTAAACACCTAAAAATGAGATGCTGAAGGAGCTGGGCAGGGCTACACAGAAAATGTAATAAAAGAGGAAAGCCAAAAACCTGTGCACGTCCTGCAAGAGCAGGAGAGATTTCCTCCCTGTTTGTGTTAAAGCAGACAAGAGCTGGAACAACAGAACACACTGTAGCTGGAGAAAGTGTGACAAAAAATGGCAGATTTTGTGTTTCTGTTGTTTGATCACTACTTCTTCTGTTAGCAGAGTTGGGATGTTGCTCAGCTGAAGTGAACAAGAACCTTCCACTGTCTTATCAGTGTGACCTACTAATAATTAGTGATTCCTCAATATTCAGATAAGTGAGCTGCCTCATTCCTTAGGAATGTTTTAAATGAACCAATCTGGAATTTCTCAGCTCAAAATCCAGATATATTTTGGATATTTTTTGGTCTGCAAATTAGCTGGCATGTCTCTGCAGTCCTGAGAGGAGTGCAAAGGAAGTGCTGTGTGTGAAAGGCATTTCTGAGTAGTCCAAATGGGGATGGTAGTCTTGAGAGATGAAAAAATTACCCTGGTTTGCTTTTTGTACCAAAGGGATGGTCTGGATAATCAGTTAAAAAGCCTTTGAAATGAACCTTCAAAAATTTTAGAATCATCCCTCCCTCATAAAAGGCCTTTTTTCCCATCACATCAGTGAGATGAAATGAAGATAAAGGTTGCTCTGTTTAAAATTATTTCCTTCTGATATGAGTTTGAATTTGCCTTTTTTTTCCACTCTCCAGCAATCTCAGTGGAGATCATGTGGCAGGGGCTGCTGTTCCCTGCTCAGAAATTTTACATTTCAATGCTGTGTTTGTATTTCTAGATCTGAGCAGATGAGGAGTGGTTGGAGCATGCCCTGAATGTGGAATGTGCTGTCCTGGAGCTTGGGGATGAATGTGCTCACCATGGATTTGGTATGGGTGCTGCAGAGGGTTCTGAGCGTCAGTGATGCTGGGCTTTTCCTTATGTAACTATATAATAATTATTACTAAACCCATATTGTTCTGTTGTATACAGTGATCTTATCCAAGCATGGATTCTTGTGATTTCCATCAGGTCCTCAAACATCCTTTCTCAGGATTCTTGTTATATCGCTTCTCATGATTCTTACTGTGATTAAACAATAATATATTCAATTTACCAAACAATTATTACATTTCACAATCATATTATTTGTCACATGATGATTACACAGGTGCAGTTCCACATGATCTAATAAAAGACAAAGTTCAACATACATTCCCAGGCCTCTTCCCTTTCCCAGGCCTACCAGACCCAACCTTTCTTTCCAACCCTGTTGTACACAATTCTCATGATTTTAGAAACATTTTTAAATCTATACTATCAATGGGGAGCTGTGCTGATTGACTTTGGTGCACACCAGCCTGCAGAAGGGTGTAAAATGTTAGTGAGATTGGGCAGCTGGACAAACTGGTGTCCTGAGGTTGCAGCAGATTCTGGATGGATTCCTGCAGGGTTTGCTGCCAGCCTGTGCATTCCCACCCAAACCTGCTGCTGGCACCACCCTGCTCCTCTTTTACACCTGCTTCTTTCACACATTGTACTGGCAATATTTCTTCTCCATCCCAGCACTGAATCTGATCACAACCTGCCACAGAGGCAGCACTGGATTTCTGGTGCCTGAGTGAGAGCCATCTCTGCCCTGCTCTGCTCTGTGACCCAAACAAGCAGGGGGCTTGCTGATTATGAGGTTTTTTTACAACATCATGATCCAGAAGGTTTTAGGTAACAAAATTCCATAAATTCTCCATCCCGATTCCCAACCATTTCCTCCACCAGTGAGAATCTGCAATAATTTCAGTGGAGTCAATCAGAGCCAGTGAAAGGAGCTGCCATTGGCATTGTGCCACTGGCTTTGCCCAAATTCCTGGATTTCCACTGCAGGAACCAGCCCACCTAAGGACACACACCCTGGCAATGTCTGTGGCACCACTCCCATTAGCAATCCTTCTTCCATCTTGTTTGCTATTTCATTTGTCCTGAATAAAAGGTCCCAGGTATTTTTTTTTCCTTCAGTTTTAGGGAAAAGCAGTAGGCCTGAAGAGAATGCAAATGACTTCTGCTTTGCTTTCTGTGTTGATTATGGATAAAAGGATGAGATAATAGTAGTTCCATAAAAGATCAACATTCTTTAAAGGTATGACAGATTATGCATTCTTTGTTATCTAAATATTTTCTTCTCCTCCATTCTCTGTGTTTTGAAAATAACGAAAGTTATCAATCACCTGGAACTGTGCTGATGTTTCCATGGCAGTTTAACAATTAGGTCTGTTCACCAGGGGCCCTGATTAGTCCAATAAAATCCTTTGTACAATCCTTTCAGACAGAATATCACCCTGTGTTGCCAGTCTAGGAATAAAATAAAACTATTCTGGCCACAGGCACTTATTTTCCCATTGATACACAACACTTAAATGCCTTTATTGTGTTCTTTTAGGCTTCTCCCATGACCAGGGGAAGTTTGCTACATTTTGCCCATCAACATCTAAAATTGCAGGAAAAATTTCAGATTCACATTGGACAGCATAATAAATATAGTAAGAAAAACATTGCAAGTAATATAATATTTTTTGGGGCTGGGTGTTTGACACTTTGCAATTAACTTCTTCTCTGGGGATATTTACAATCAAAAAACTGATGTTTGCTTTGATTTCTTTGAAAAATTCTCTATTCCATTAAACTGAAAAAGAATGGTGTCTACAGTGGATTAATTATATTTGCCTCATTATTTCTTGACATACTCCCCACACTGGAAATGTGTGTGGTTTAACTCTGTGTTAGGGTGGCACCAATCTGGGATGTAGACTAAAAGAACATGAACCTTATGGGAGGGCACATCCAGGTGATGATATGGTATAAATGCCCTCATATAATCTGGAAACTGTATACCCTGGAATATTAGGTTAATGTTTGCAGAGTGGCAGAGCTGGGTTTTATTGAAAAACAGAAAAAAAAAGGAGGTGGAGGGGCTTAAGAATGAGACATTAAGCAAATAACTCATTGTTGTTGATGCTTTTTGTCTGTCAGTGCAGGATTCTGAGGTAAAAAAGAAACTTAAAGGTGTTTGAACATTTCATGGTTATTTTAGTCAAGGGTATAGCACAGAAGGGTACAGCACAGAACACAATATCCAGCATAAGCAGAACACACCATTGGGGATGCAGGCATCATAAAGTCACCCCAGGAGCCTGAAAACTCTTGTCATCCTTACTTTCCTTTATGCTCAAGCAGGCAGCTTTTGGGTTTTCTCCCTGCCAATTACCATGACCTCTCCACTTCTCTAGAACACAGGGAAAAACCTGATGGAGTGTGAAGTTCTCATAAACAACTGCTCTGTGACTGTACCCAAAGGTAATCAATGCCAAGCAGGTTCAAAATATGGTCATCCCCTTTTGTTCAGAGGGAGCAGATGCTTAGCCCACATCATTGCCAGGGAATTCCTGAACTGTTGGACTCTTAGGGATGGAAATGGGACGTGCAGAGCACATGGATCTATTTTTGTATATGCATAAATCTAAAGATGAGGTATCATCTACCTACATGCAGCCTGTAATTGCCTTCAGATTGATTTGTATCAGTGCTAGTTTTAGTCTTTCTGAGAGTGTTTGTTGTGTTTTCTATGAACTAAACAGCAGAGGCTGCCCTTTGAAAGTACCTTGAATTTTTAAACATGTTCCCAGGAGCTGGAGCAATGCCCAAAGTTATCTGGTGTCAAATCAGTAGACTTTGCCAAGTGGACCATTATTTTGAGCTTTATCTGTAACCAACATTTTGATAGGAATAATATATGACTACAAATGTCATGTCTTGTGGAGATGCTTTCCTCTATCAGAAGTTTACAAAGGCACTGAGGTATCTGCCAATATATTTGATGTATCTGAAATATTCTCACAGATCTGTCCATGGATGTCTTGATTAGATAGCTGGTTATGTAATCACCACAATTATACCAAATTAATGTGTTGAAAATGATAATGTATTGCACACTCCATTTACATTATTTGGTCTTACTGGATTAACTCAGATCAGGAATGCCTGTTCTCTCCTGTATTGGTTAAATATTTCTCTTTTGGGTGTACTGTTCAACATCAGCCAAGAGCTACATGGTTCAGGATGGACATTGGCACAAAAGACCCAAATAATTCCTGCACAGGGAAAGAATGCTGGGCTAATTTGGAGATTTTTTGTGTGAGTGCAGAAGAGAGAAAGAAATGTGAGAACAAGTGCTGTGGTAGGTACTGGGAAAGTAGAAGGTGACACACCAGCCTTGTACTTAATTTGTGCTATTTTCAGAATTCTGAGCACATAAATTTTGAAAATTAAAATTTTTTACCATGTTAACCATTTTTAAGCCAGGACTGTTGTCCATACAATTTTGTCCTCTAGTGCACTAAGCTGCCTGAGATTCTTCTAGCCACTCAATATTAAAAATGCAGGCAGCAGCAAAGAAATTCCTAATATAACACAAGAAAACCTCTGCAAAACCTCCTTACCCCACTCACCTCACCTTGAGATGAGTTTTGTAATTGAACTTGATTTTAATGAAATGAAAAATGGAATGTTCACGTTCAGACCACGCTCACCTTTGATATTGTACTTGCTCACCAGATATTCTTCAGTGCATTCATCTCTCCCCACAGCCATCAGCTGGCTGCCTTGGTAGCAGCTCAGCCCAAGCTAACAATGTTTATCTCAAACATGAAACAATGGCAGAATTCTTCCAGTAATGCAGTGTTTTATTTGTTTAATGTCTTGTCGTGTTATGCTCGTGTGCCAGTTTTCAGTTAGATGAAATGAAAATTATATCCTTAAGCAAACAATGGGGGATTCTGGCAGTGACCTTTAGGGTCAATCATCTCATTAGCAGTCAGCTTTTACAACTGCATGTTATTTATATGAGAGGGATTTACAAGCTGTTTCTAAATAACAAATCAAATTGTCCATGAGCCATCATCATCTGATAGAGAAATTCCCCGTGGGTAATAGGCTGCTGCTTTCTCAATGGGAAGTTTTGGGAAAATTTAATACCATTTATTTTTTGCCAGCATAACCTTTATAGGGAACAGTCCCTTTTTTATGATGATGGAAAACTGTGCCACCAGTGCAAACAGCTCCAGATGCACAGTGAAATTCAGCAGTCACAAACCACAAGCCTCATTTTAATGAATGCTCACAGGCATCTCTCTCATCTGCTAATTGTTTTCAATCAAATTTAAAATACCACAAATAGAGAGCAGCTCAGTAGTGCATTTACAGTCTCCATTAACTAACATTTTTTTTATTAAATATATTTAAAAAGCAATAATCTGAGAAGACCGCTTCAGCAGAGGCTTGCATCTCTGCTTTTTGAAAGTAGCAGAATGGTTTCAAATAAGCTGCCAGCCAGAGCATGGTGTGATACAATAAAGAAATATGTTGTGGCATCACACATCCTATACTCTTGAAGATCAGATTTCTGGTGTGTCTAATGGTGGTGCTTTACACTGGCAATTTTTCTGTACACGGACTTTAGTAACTCTTTCAGGGATCCTTCATTTTGCATGATTTGCTCTTTCTGCCTTATTCTTTCAGGTATGTCAGACTTAAATATTAGTCCTCTCATATAAAGTGTGTTACTGTTTGCAAACTGCTTATTACTTTCACAAGTCTTAAGTCATTGTGCTGTTGTGTGTTTGAGCTTACCTCACTTTTGTGCATTCTTTTTCATGCTGTGCTTTATAAAAGCCCCCAAAAAACCCCATGGTCTGGTCCTAATTTAGCAATTTCCCTTGTTTCCAGAACTTCATTTTTGACTGAAAAACACTGGTATCAAGACAAGTTCAAAGAAAAGCTTCTTCTGTAAGCAACAGGTGACTGGTTCTGGAAAAGGGACGAAATAAACAGACTAAAAAACCCAAACAAATCTCTCCCCCAACTTTCCTACAATTTATTATTTAGTGTATTAGATTTTGGTAGGGGAGACTCACCCCTGATGCTGTAAATTCAAGCAAAACAATGCTCACTTTGCATAAGAACTAAATGCAATCTGTAAGATCTGCCTTAATCTGTGCCACAGCCCAATCAAGCCAGCCAGTCCTTGATAATTTACTTCCTCTATGACCTGAATCACTGCCAGAATAACTTCCCAAATACAATCAAAGCCAATGATTTTTGGGAAATCTGGTGACTGTAACAGATAACACCACCCACAGCAGGCATGTCTGCTGACCTTGTGCTTAAATTCATGGTAAACATACAAAAAAAGCCCTGCAGGAGATGCAACATGACATACAACTTTTCTAATTCCTCACACTGCAGGAATGTAAACCCAGTTATTTGCAGAGAGAGCTTTTGTCAGGGTAGTGGCTCTACAGAGGTTGTGACTTTTTCCCAGGTCTCCACGAAAAGATGAATCTGAGTTGAGACTGGTGAGAAGCCTAAGAGAATATGGAATTTTCACCTCAAGAAGGGCATGGGCTGTGCCCACCTTCTGATATATTTGTCATGGACAAGAAAATTGAACAAATTGCCATGTTCCAAGCTGTGGAAGTGCCCAAGGTCAACCCCTTGGCTTGCCCCTTTCCCTTTGCTATTGTTTCTGTTTTTTGGGCACCAGTTGTCCTTGATTCTCTAGCTGGGAATGGATTGTTTGTCTAACTACCCTGAGAAGAAAACTTACTAACACCGAACATGAAGTTTCAGAGTTATGTACCAATCAGTAGAGAGTCTGAAAAATAGAAAAGCTAAAGCCCAAGGCCAGGTTGGATGTGGCTTGGACTAGCCTGGGACAGTGGGAGGTGTCCCTGCCCATGCCATGGGTGGCAATGGATGGGCTTTGAGGTTCTTTTCATCTGGGTCATTCTGTGATTCAGTGGTTCTGTGATCAATTCTCTCAGATTCAATTAAAGAAACTGCTTTTCAGCCAAACCTCACAATTAGATGTACATTGGGTCAAAGAGCATTGTCTAAACCCCACAGCTGGAGTTTATGTTAAAGAAGGATCTATATTTAAGGACAGCTGAGAGGTTTTGGAACACAACTCAGCAGAAGAGAGCAAAAATAATAATGATTACTTTAAACATGTGCAAATGTCTCAGGAGTTAGGCATTCCACATTCTCAGTGATAGTATTGAGTACTCCAGCTCAGCTCCAGCATCTCAGTGAAGGACTTCTGGCTATCAGCTACTTACATCACTCTGTCCCACGTGCTAAATTCAAGACCCCACAATCAATGAAGTGGATTCTGGTTTATTTATTATTTGTTTTTTTTTTTTATTTCTGCTCCCCCTGCCCAGCCAATGGCACAGCAAGCTGGGGAGTTTGGTTCTGTGCGTCAGCAGCAGAGCTGCAGCTGGGTCTCACTTGAGAACTTTTATTAGAAAGATGATGCATGAGGCACAAGGAACACAGCTTGACTTTCAGAGCCCAGACTGAGGCTGCTGCTGGAGGAGTTTTTGACATGCAAATTTTGCATGGTTTTGGTACAAAGGCGAGTGATGGATGATGAAAAGTGCATCGAGCATATTCACCTTGCAGTGTGCACACTGATATGTGCAGCCAGGGCAGGGAAGAATGATAGATGATAAAAACTGCATCCCAGCACATTCACTTTACAGTGTGCATCTGGCTGCCAGTCCGCAGAAATTCATAAATTCTGCCTGCATTCAGAAAGTCTGCCTGCATTCAGAAAGTCTGTCTGGTGTTGGTTTGGGTTTTTTTTCTCATTTCAAGCATTACTCCTGGTAATAATGAGTCTGTTTGCTGAATTCAACGGCAGCCAGGGCAAGGAGGAATGGCTGATGATGAAAACTGCATCCCAATATATTCACCTTGCAGTTTGCACACTGATATGTGAGCCACGGACTGTGGCAGGGACATCAGTGCCTGCAAACAGCTGAGCTGCAGGAATCCCTGCTGGGGCACTGACAGGGGCTGAAAATAGCAGAATAAGGAGCAATATTGTGAAATGACCACACGAAAGGAAACAAATCAAACATTAGGGAGAAAGAGTCCTTAACAACTAGAAAAATCCCACAAGGAAAGCAGCTGTTTTTAGAGATATCTGAAACATCACTCTGTGCTGCTCCAAAGTGGGATTTCGCTTGAGAGGGAGTTATAAAAGTTTCAGCTTCTTTACCCATTGTGTCTGTTTAGTCACATTGGCTGATTTGTAGTGACAAAAACATGGTTTTATCCCATGCAGTTCTTTTCATGGCCACTGACAAGTAACAGAGTGAGAGAATAAGGTGAAGATTACTGGGCTTTGGTTAAAATCAGGAAAATTGGTGTTCTTCAGGGTGAGCTGACAGTGTCTTTTGGACTCCTCAAATTATATTCATATTTTAGGTCTAATTTTGTAGTAATAGCAGTAAAATATCATGTGAAGTAACAAGTGCAAAATTCTGCTCTAAGCAGAAGCAGGACTTTAAAACTGTGGAGTAGAGAGTTATTGAGACTTGGTGTAAGAGGGAGCAAAAAATCAAGAGGGCTTTTTTTGAGAAAAAACATCTTTAATTAAACTGCTGTTAGTGCTACAGAGCCTCTTTTTGTAATCCAGCATGGTAGTGGCCTCTGTGTCTCAGTCTCATTTTGCCAGCCAGAATGAAAAAATGGAAAAAAGTCCAAAGTTTGGAGAAGTGTGAACACGCTGAAATGCACAAGAAATAGTGAAAGTTGGCGCTAGATCCTTTCTGCAAGAAACAATGGAGTTTGCTTTCAGGGCTCCTTTTCTGTGATGAAGTGTTATAACACTTTTATTATGAGCAGTCAATAGTTGAAACTGATGAACCACAAGAAAATATTTTTATATACATCTATTAATATACATATATGGTATGGTATAGCATTTTAAAATGTAGTATATTATGTTTAGCTCGGTTTATTTTAAGATAGATCAATATCACCTGCTGAATTTGAATTTATTAGTTTCCAGGGCACTTACTGGCATTGTGGCTAAGAAAACGAGCGTCCAATCACAAAAGATATTCTTTTTTATCACTTAAGATAATTGCACTTAAAGCAGCTTATGTACACTTTAAGAGCATTACAGACATTATGTACATTATGTACATTTTAAGAGCATTTAAAAAGGATTCCAGGACAGAGTTACTGAAATTCTGAAATCATGCTGAAAGGCCAAATTGTCTACAACATTTTAAACTTTTCAATGTTTTTTAACTCTCCTCTCCATTTCACATTTGTTCATTAGTCCCAGGGATGAGCCCCCATGCTCTTGACACCTGTAAATCACAAATCTGGATCCAGGCATGGATCCATGGCTGTTTCACCTCGTGGGGATTTGTCCCACAGGAAGAGGGATCTGGCTGCCAGTCTGCAGAAATTCAGAAATTCTGCCTGCATTCAGAAATCCTGCCTGCATTCACAAAGTCTGGCTGGTGCTGGTTTGGGGCTTTTTCTCATTTCAAGCATTATTCCTGGTAATAATGAGTCTGTTTGCTGAATTCATGGCACCCCTTGTGCAGTCTGGAGCTCTCTGTAAGGGTCTGGAACACACAAAATATTTCCATCATGCACTGGCAGCAGCACAGTTAACTCCAACCATCTTGTGAGCAATGTGAGCAAACTTTTGTCACTAATTAGGGGCCCTGCTCTCTCTGCAGCTCCATGTATTTGTGCAGAAATGCAAAATTTGTGCAAAAATTGCGAAAAATATTTTTCGAAGATTGTGTGAGACATTCTGTCCAGTGGTTTTTACCACAGAGACCTTGAGCCAGATCATTTTTTGCAGAAACTTCATTTCTCCCTGTATTTTTCTATATTTCAGAAACCTTCAGAGGAGGTTTTGTGAGAGGAAGAGGAAACCCAGATAGGACCACAGGATCCTCATCTCCTGTGTGTGCTGTCTTCTACCTTTCTGCACCTTCTAGAAATACTTTTTTACTCATTTGATACAGTTCTGTCTTATGATACTGTCAAAATGAATAAAATAGGAGCACTGCATTGCATTGTGGTGAACTTGATTTTTTTTAAACCTGCCCAGCTTCTAGATGGCACTGAGAGCTGTCTGTAGTTTGAGGTTCAGACCTCAACTCCATTCCTGTGCCTGAATTCTTTGCCAAGACTTTTCTCTTCTTTCCTTAGTCTTCTCTTCCCCAAAATATGAATAACAAAACTGGCCTTTGTTAATCACTTTATCACTCTACTAAGAAGCACAAGTGGAATGACTTTTTTTCTTTTTGGTAAGCTTTTTAAAAAAAAAAAAAACAAAAAAAACCCCAACAAACAAACAAACAACAACAAAAACACCCCACCAAACAAAAAAAACACCAAAACACAACAAAACAAAACAAACAAAAAACCAAAAAAAAACCCACAAAAAAAACACCAACCAACCAACCAAAAGAACAACAAAATAAAACAAAAACAAACAAAACCAAAACCAAACCAAACAAAAAAAATAAACCAAACCAGAAATTAGTACTGAAACATAGGACTGTGACTTTTCAAAGCATTCTTCCCATGCAAGGTGCACCAAACAAAATTGTCCTTTTGTGGTTAATCAGATCACTGAGGTTCCTTAATATTAATTAAAAGAGTGTTATTTCTCTCCTAGAAATATCTCATCTTTCTTTTTCCTGCAAAGGTAGCAGAACAGAACCAGGATCTGTTTGGTATTGAGCAAGTTCTGGTGTTGGAGGGTTTTCTTTCAGTGCCTTGCTGGGTCATTGTCCAGAAAGATGCCAATGTTTTCTTGCATTGCTGAGAAAAAGAAATAAGAGACTGGATAATTTTTAGCTTTCTGGCTTTTTTATTTTCCCAAAAATGTAATGTTATAACTCTTCCATTTCCATGTTTTGTACTTCCTGTTATGTCTAAAAGAATGAGTCAGAGAAATGGAAACAGAGCTGCTGTGAATAATTTAAAAGTGGTCTGAGAATAGCTAACCATTACTTCTGGTGATGCTGCCTGTGATGGTTACACAATGATGAGATTATCAAAAGGGCTGTGGCAGACAGAAAAATGGAAAGGGTGCATTAAGCCATGCAGTCATTTCTGCTGCTGTGGAATTATGTCTTGCATTAGTTTTACTAATGGCTTGTCTGGCTACCTTTAAAAAGTTTGAGAAAATGGATTTCCAGTATTCCTTTAACATTATTCTTATACCTTTTGCTTACATGAAAAGATTTTCTTCTTATTATTGTCTCATCCTGTTATTTATGCAAGAGCTGGTTTGTTTTGTGAAAGGCTCCCCAGGTTAAAACAGTGATCACTCCCTTTTCCCTTCATGCAAGAGATGAACAAAAAAATCACACTTCAGATTTGTTGTGTAACAAAAAAACATACATTTTCATGGAAATGACAGCATTTCATAAAAGTGAGTGAATTTACTCAATCTTTATTTCTTTTCTTTCTCACCTCTTCTGCCTTGGCTTCACCCTTCCCACCACTGAGGAACTGGAGCTGTTGTTCAGACAATTTCTGCTTTTCTGTGAAAGTAGAATGTCCCCATGCTTACCCCAAATACTGTCTAAGTAGCCAAAAGATGAGATAAATTTAATATCTTTTTGTTGTTGTCAGTAATCCTCAACAGCTTGTGTAACCTCAGTTCAGTAAAAGTTTGATCCTGAGCCTGAGGGTTGGACAGAATTTACTCCTTCATTTGTGTTTTAGAAGGCTAACATCATGAAAAGCAATTAAAAATGAATTTGTTTTGATTTGGTAACTGATTTCACAGTTCTTCTCAAACTTTGGCTTTGCCATAAACCACCAAATGCTGAGGAACCATAAAGATCAAGTTTTATCAGGATGGGAGGATAAGGCTTTCCTGGCTGAAATTTCAGAAAATAACTAGCACCTCACAAGTAACCTTTCCTGTTTGCTTTTCTCCTGTTAACACTGTTTTCATAAGAGATTTTAATCCTTAACTCTCACAGAGAAAAGGTCTGGAATTAGAGCTATAAATGGCTTAGGGATACAGATAAGCATTGGGAAACTTTTTCCTCTGCGCTGCCCGCCAAAAGAGAACACTGGATATTTCCCATTTAGCCTCTCTTAATTAGTTGATCTCATTGTAACTACACAATTACCTCCTATTAGTATTGCTTAAGCTCTGCTAATTTTCAGGAGGAGTCTACCTGTGGAACTGAGTACCTTTTTCTGGTTCTAACTGGGCTCTTCTCTCTGGCACTGGACAGCAACCATTCCTGAGGTTTGAAATTCCTCTGCTTTCATCAGTTCAACGTTCCCACCAGTGCTGCACTGATCTTTTACCACCCCTCATGCTGTTGAAACACTAATCTTTAAGAAATTTTTGTTAAAAGTTAGAAGAAACTGGGCTTGAGATAGTTACCTGATCTCAAATAATTGATTACCTGTCAATTTATGTTTGCTCAGCTGTGCTTGCAATGGAAAGGATGAAACTAGTAGGTAGGGCCAAAGAACACAAACAATTGCAACCAGAAACTCATTCTTTGCAAAACTGGAGTTGCCCCAAAAGCCATTTGTATTGTCATTGATAGAAAAGGTCAAGAGTTCAGGACAAGGAAGACTCTCCTTACTTCCTCCTTTTAAGACCCCTCCCCACAAAAACGAGCCCAGACTTAATTCCAGAAGCCAACCCCGCTGCTTAATAGCCATTCCAGCTAATTACCATGGGAAGGGGGATGGGAGGGGCTGGTATTATGAATCTGTATTTGTTGGAACCTTTTGTCAATAAATAGACTCTGTGACCACCTGTAATTTTGCAGTGTGTATTAGGGGGCTACCCCACATTGCTGCCCAGTGTGAATAAACATACACTTTGTGACTTTAAATTGTTAGAGAGTCTTTTGTCCATCACAGTTGAGTATCGGTATTAGACTAATACTCTTATTTTGGTAAATAAGTGTTCCAACGGAAAAAGCCTCTCTTTCTGCACAGGCTGTGTTTAATGGGCAAATATGAAACTGGGGCTAGGAAATCCCTCTAAGTTTCACTTGCAGGTCGAGTAGTTACAATCCCCTCAAGTCTGTAAATTAACCCCAAGAGCTGCTGATTTTCAGCTGGCTTCTCTCTTTTATCCTCCTCTGGACTATCTTTTCCTCATGGGTTCCAGTAAAAGCTTTAAATTTGGACAGAATTGGCCATTTGTTGTTGCACCTGGATCTTTCAGCAGGATGAAATCCACCTCAGGGAGAGACACAGCCACCTCTCACTAAAGTTTTCTGACATTGTTCTCTACAAGAAACTACTCCTATTTGGGTTTGACTTCAGCAAGTTTCAATTACAGAAGTTAAAGTGTTTTCAGCTTGGATGTTTCTTTGCTTTTGGGGTGGAGAGTGGCAGACGAAGCAGGACAAAAGGTTTATAAAGCAGCTACCAAAGTGGGCTCTGGGTTTTGCCTGTGTTGAGGGACAAAAGGCAATTTTTCCTTTGGAAGCACTCTGTTTCTTACGTGTGAACTGGATATATTCGCCAATCTTGTTTAGGATGTACCACTGGAATTTTAATATTTGCATGACTTTTTTCTAAATGAAAAATTCTGATAAATACCTTAGTGTCTAAACAGGCTTTTACACATGGAGATGTTCTGCCTAGGCAATAATTTAGTGATTAAAATGCTGCCCATAGCAAAATTTCCATTTTTGATTCCACCAAACACATAGCTTTTCATCCTCATTTGAGATTTGGGGGGGGTCAAAGTTTTACACCTTCCAATGCTTCACTTTCAATGCTGTGCTGTCAGATTAATTTAAAGCAAAGTAAACGGATGAAACTATACATTGAGGGGTCACAGAAAAAAAAAAAAAAAAAAAGTGAAATCAATATCTTTAATATTCAAGTGGTTTTCCTAACTCCCTACAGCCTCTGCTCTCTGCTCCAGTCTGCTCCCTCCTTGCTTGTAAAGGATAACAAACAGATTGTTTCGTATTTTAGGTATGGCAATTTAGGGAATGCAGAGTTTGGCCAAATCTGACCCCCCTGAAGTTCAGGTTTTGTCCAGCACTGGAGGAAAAGAGTCCTTGGCTGCACCTACATGGAACCAAGATATTTGGAGTTTTGCCTCTCCTTAGTGAGCACTTACTGAGGAATTCCATTGTTAATGGACATTTTGTTTTTATTTTGAAACACTTACAAATGTAATCTGAAATACTTGTGCTTTAGCTGGAGGGGGTAGGGAGGAATATATAATTTTTCCATATCCATGGCAACTCCTATTCTTTTATTACCCATTAGAAAGAAAATTTGCAATTCTTTAAACTCTTGTAGAACAATGATTGAAACAAAGACTCTTTATTTTGAATCAAAAATATTTTCTGCTACATTGAAGTAGTTCTTTCTTTTTAAAACAGAGTAAAAAGAAAAAAAAAAATATTTTTAAAGCAGTATCTTTCTCGTTTCAATTCAACAGCATTAAATATTTCAATGCTGTGTAACTCCCAGTATATTTATTTTTTATGCTGGGGAAGTGAGGCCTATCTCTTTTTAGAGAATCAGATGTGAACTTTGGCTTGCTTCCAACTGCTGATAAAATCCTGCCTTCTCATTTTTTTTGTTTTTTTTGTTTTTTTTTTCCCTCTGAGAAACATATCCCAGATATTAACTGTTCTGTATATACCTTTTTCACATTTAAGAGGTGAAACTAATATAGTGCTTCAGTCCTAGCATGCATTTTATGGAAGGGAAGAAATGCTTCATGTTTTGGGGTTGTTTTCTTTTGTTAGGTTGGTTTTTTGGGATTAGTTTTGGTTTTTTTTGGGGGGGACGGGAGTTTGAAAAGAGAGGAATTGTTATATATTAGAAAAATAAATCAAACTTTGTTGCAGTCAAGCACTAAAACGAGGTCCTTTTTAAGGTAGTACACAAAATATGGAATTACAGTAATTTCACAACTATAAGACGCACCAGATTATAAGGCACACTTCTGGGTTGTCGACAACATCCCAAACTTTGTCCATATATAAGACGCACCGTACTATAAGGCGCACCTTTTTCCCCCAGCGAGAATCCGCGCGCAACAAAGTAACGGAATTGCGCGATCGTGGGGTTTACTGGCAGGTGCTCAATTTGCAAACATTTTTCACAGATTGGTGCAGTCTTTAAAGGCAGCCCCAGGTGCCCTCCCCATGCTGTAGACCCCGGCACTTCCGCCCGTCCCCGGTGCCGGCTGGCGCAGTCCTCACGGCTTGCAGCTCTCATGGCTCACAGCTCGGCTCATGGCTCACACTTCCGGGTTGGCAAATTTCAAAACTTTGTGCATATCTAAGGCGCACTGGATTATAAGGTGCACTTCTGGGTTCTGATCAAAATTTTAATCAAAAGGGTGCGCCTTATGGTTGTGAAATTACTGTAATCATGGCACTGCTTTGAGTAAGATTGGATTTTCATCAGATTTGGAAAGAGCAGGAGATGGAAGGGACAGCGTTAGTTGTAGTCTCTGTTATTCCCAGGAGTCTCTTGCAGGAGGATATGTGAATTTGGGATAACCTGGGTTTATGGTCTGAGTATCCTCAGGATGTCAGAGCTGTTCCAAGCTGCCTTTCCTGGGCTCAGAACTTCCAATTCCATCAGCTTTCCATGCAGAGTGATTCCAAACCACTCAGGCACTGCTCCACCTGGGAATGTGAGTGATCTGGGACCTGCTGCAGGAATGATGTTCCAAGGAGTGGCATATGCTGTGCTGCACACTGGGATTTCACTGGAAGGGAAGGGATAGGAGTGGTGTCAAACAGATGATGCAGAATAGGTGCTTTGGAAAAAAAAAATAAAAATTCTTCTGCTTAATAGATTCCTGTCTTCTGTCAGATAGGGAGTGGCTGGGCTGAGCCTACACAGGTTAAAGTGTTTGCTCTTACCTGGGATTCTTTTGTAAGGTGTAAGCAACAGTACCACCCTGCCTTTTTTTTTTTTTTTTTTTTTTTTAATAAGAAAATGCATTTTTTTTTGTAAAGTGAACAATTTTGACAGAAAGGTTAGGGTTTTGCCTAATTTCCCTTTTGCTCTGTTGGCTTGAAGTGATCCTGATGGAATCCTCCTGGAGGAAAACAGAAGCAGCTGCCCAGGGAGCTGCTGTGCAGGAACCCTGAGCCAGGGAGGGTTCAGGGGGTGCAGGTGTGCTGGGAATGGTGCCTGGAGAGAGGAAAACCCAGCCAGCCTGGCAGGGACAGCCCAGGTGGATGCAGAGGGTCAGCAAAAAGCTCAGATGAGCAGGAGGGGCTGAGCCTGGAGGGGTGCAGCAGGTAAGGAAATGTTCATATCAATTTAATAATGATAAAATAAAAGAGTGCAGCCAGAGTTGCTTTGGTATTTGATGAAGCTGGTTTTGAAGCTTTGCTGTCCCTCCTGCTGTGTCAGGGGCTTTTGGATCATCCAAGTTGCTGTTTCAGGTTGGAAGGTATCTGGGAGAGGGGGTCTGGGGCTTAAGGTGTGTATTTTTATAAAAGTCTGTCCATCTGGACAATTGTTGACAGCTGAGAGCTGCAGACTGGGATTTACACAAAGTTTGGAATAAAAGTTGCAGCAGATCCAGGCTCTGTTTCCATGCTCCATAAGGAGAGGTTGTGAGATCTGCCCTCTATATCTGTAATTAATTGTGTGTTGCGTTGGAATCATTGGGGCTCAGAGAGCCACTTGTAGCTATTCTTCCCAATTTTGGTATTTGGTGCAGGGAGAGGGGAGGAGAACTCTTTATTTCAGCACCTCTGAAGTTCTTGAAGTGCAGGATATTTTCTTTGGGTCAATTGATTATTGACATCAGAAATTCCTGTTTCTCAGATGGGGAAAGGGAACAAGGCCTGCTTGGGGAGAACAAAGGCTGTTCTATTACAGTGGATTATTACACTTGCAAACCTAATTATCCCCTCTGGGACTCAGCACAGGCCTAATGCAGCCTGGATTACGGAGGTAGGTTCTTACTTTCAACTTTGTTCAATAGGTTTCTGACAAGTTGGGTCTTACAGATGATTAAATTTCAGTACAATGATTAGAGAGTTTTCTGCAAAGGAATCACTGGAATTTTTGGAGGTTGGAAAACTACTCTTTTCTTTCACTCTGAGGTTTTCTTGTGCTTTCCTCTCCCTTTTCTTTTTATTCAGAGGAAGAAAATAGGATTTTCTTTTCAAGCAGAGCTATCCTTCAGATCTGGCATGAGAGGAGTGATTGATGTCCTGAGTAACTGCAAACTGCAAAAGGCTTATGTTTGAGGAATTAAATTGTCATAAGTAAGTGGCAACTGAGCAATGCTATTGCCATGTCCAGAATTAGCTGAATGTCACTGAGAGTGTCCCCAGGGCTGTCACTGCAGGGGTGACAGGGTGGGGTTGGGCTCTGGAGCTCCAGTGATAAAGTCACCTCATCCAGATTTAGGTGTTTGCATGAGCTGATTGTTACTAAAGCTTCTGAAGGATGAAAGTGTGCCTGATTTCCCAGAAGAGGACAATAAATTAGAAAGAAAAAGTGAAATCTAAATCCTAAGCCTCAAAAACTTACTTCTGAAGTGTTAACAGTGTAAACAGCTGTCCTTTTTCCAGGCTCTACTTGCCATAAATGCATATTTTATAACATTAACTCTATCTACATATCAAAATTATCATGATTTTTTATATACTCTGCACTTGTGTTACCTCATTCTTGCAATGAAAGTCGAACACTTGCAGTTAAGCCTGAAAACACCAATAATAAAAAAAAAATTGTGAGGTTTGTCTTGCAGAATTGCAAGATACTTAATCATGAGCACCCTCGTACAGAAGCCTTTCTTAGGTAAATTTCCTTGTATCCTTTTGTCCCTTCAGAAAGCTTTTAATAATTTGTCAGCCTCTCCTATTTTCTCTGAAATGTAAATTACTGGCATTTATTTGAGACAGCCATTAAAAAAGGAAAAAATAAAAAAGAAAGTGGCTTGTAGATTAAGGAATGATTGGGAAGAAGATGATTTGGGGGTTTTTAAGCCTTATTTTTGTATGAAACTAAGCTAAAATATCTTTCCTTAAATTTGTGATGCTGTCCATGAGCTTCATGTTTTCTATATTGAAAGATGAAAAAAGCTCCACAGCCTCACAAACAGCTATTAGACAGTCACAACGTGTTGGTTTTTTGCTTTTTTTTTTTTGTTGTTGCCTGTAAATAAAACTTTCAGGTAATAATTTACTGAATTATACAGCTATGTGTACATTATACATAAAAATTATTAAAAAATTAAACTGAAACATCATACATTAATAGGAGCATTTTTACTGTAGTTTGGTGCTGCTAGGAACATGATGAGCAGTGTAGTGTGGGTGTTATGTAGTCTGGACACAAATATTGGCTGTCTGAGTGCTCTCAGTGGGGCTGTTTATTGAAAAATCACTGCTGGTTGGGAAGGAAACACCCAGGAAAACAGCTGAGAGTTCTGACTGACATCCTATCAGTGGCCATGGATTATTGGCAGAAATGAATGAGTTGGGAAAGGGCTTTGTGCACAGCAACATGAAAAGGGTGTTTGGATCCTTAGGAGCCTTCTGAAAATCAAAACCAAACCAATCTAAGGACAATGCAAACAAACTCCAACCAAGCTGGCTTTTCTTTTTCTTCCATGGCAAGTTCTGGGTGTGTCTGTCCCTGTCTGCTGCTCATCCACAGCAGAATTCCTGAGAATCTCCCTGTGTCTGTGCTAGATAAAGAGAACTACCAAATATTTCACCTTCTGCTTGTGGGAGTGATCTGATGAGTGGAACTCCAAACAGATTATTTCAGAGAAGAAACATTTTCAAATATTTTGGAAGGCCTGTATGGGATGGAAGGCTGCTCTTGGCAAGGAGGTGTAAGGAGGTAGAGGAGACCAAGGTTTGCAGTAAATTTTATTGGCCCAGCTGTGAGAAAGGTAGATTAATTTTAGAGCACATAAGCCTTTCTGAGAGTCTGCAACAGAAACGGGAGGTTTCAAAGCTAAATGCAGGTGAAGAGAGATTGCTGAGTTTGCATGAGATTTACAGAAAATATTCCACAGGTAGGATCCCTGCTCCATGCTCAGGTGCAGAGCAAGAGGTTTGACTCCTCAAAAGAAACAAAAAAAGGTTTAATTTCTGCTTTGGTGTGGAGCAAGAAAATATGGGCAAGGATGTTTTTCAGGCTCTTCCATTTAATAGTCATGCTAGACTATTTTTCCTCATGAGATTTTGTATAACTCAGACTAAAAAAACCATCGAATCCATTCCTGTAAAACTGCTTAGTGTTTGGACTTGCTCTTTTGTTACTGTGACTGTTTTTTGTGTTTAAGATCAGAATGAATGCATTCACACTGCAAAAATACTTTTTGGAAAATACAAATGTACGTGTTGAAGTATGTCTCAAACCAGTTCTTAATTATTATTTCATGGTTTTTAATCTAGTAATTTATTGCCTCTTAGGTAATGATGGTACTTAAAAGAAATTACTTTGTTGACTTATAAATTAAAACTCTCAGTTGTTCAGTCATAGGCTACTTCCTCTGAAATGCAATGCCAGTGGTAATTTGCTATAAAATAAGAAAGACCAAAGGGAAAATAAATAAATAAATAAATAAATAAAGAACAAAAAAAATCCAAAACCCAGTGATTTTGTAGCTAAGTACACAACAAACAGGAAGGTCTGGCCCTTCTGTGTCATGTTCTCCCTGTGTTGAACATAATGGGAGATCAGCCCAAAGCCTGGCAGTGTTTAAATCATGACTTAAGAGAACATTGGAATACTGCCCTGACTGTTTCATCCAAGCAAGGGCTGAATTGCAGTATTTACCTTCTCTGTGCTGTGCCTTGTCAAAGAATCTTGCACTTTGTCCTTGTATAAAGTCATGGTGATGCCAGTGGAGCATGTGTGCTAAGCCTGGGACTGGATTTAGAGCAGATATCTGGCTCTGACCTAAGCCCTCCTTCTCTCTGATATTTGCCCTTGGAAGCATCAGTCCTCCTGGAATAGCAGAACTGAGTGGATCTGATGAGAATCTGCTTTCCTCTCAAAGAGGAGAAGTGGAAATTTGGGTGAAATGTTCAGCAGGTACCTCTTGATGGATCTGTTTTTCCCCATCTCCTGAGGGATCTGTTTTTTTCCCATCTCCCGTGGGATCTGTTTTTCCCATCTCCTGTAGGATCTGTTTTTCCCATCTCCTGAGGTTTTCTGTATTGTCTTCAGGGAAGAGGAATTGATGAAATTCTCAAGAATCACCAGTGTGGCAGCTGAAGGTTTGATTCATGGATTTTGCTGCCTTAGGTTGATATCCACTCCCATATAGGAAATTATTTTGTTCGATTCAGTAGATTTCTGTGTGGTACCTGTCTGAGTCCTGCCAGTGTTTAACCTTTGTGCTTATTTGGTCATTTTGCCTGAGGTGTTCAACAGCTCAGGATGCTGGAGATGTGTTATACCCAGTTAAAAGTTTTTTTGTGTCTTTGCTTGGCTCTCTTCTTCCCTCTTGAGCTGCACGTAAAGCATTCCACAGATGATGTAGTGCCTCATTTCAGTGTTTGTGAGCCAGGCTGGAACTCACCTGCTTAAAAGGTGGCCCCCTCTTAGGTTGTTAGCAATATTTTCTAAATAATTGTAGTAGTTAAAGTGCAAGTACAATGTAATTAAGTAGAAATGTCACTTTGCAGCACAGAATTTAACACAGAGGCGAAGCTCTCTCTCTGAAAAGAGCAGAGAGCATGAAATGCAGAGCTATTTAATTCAGTAGGAAAGGTTTACAACCCTCCCACTTTGAAATACAGAACAAAACTGTATTATTGGAGTGGTAATACACAATACTTCTTAAAGCCAGAGGTGTCTAACCTTCTTTAAATATTCTTCAGAAGCAATCAGATGGCAAACACACATTTTCACAAAAGCAGTTTCTTCCACAAAGCAAGCAAGGTTTACAAAGCTGCTAAGCCTTATAAAATCTGCTATTACTTGTGTCCTTTATACTCCAGGTGTTTTAGCTTTTAAAGTGATATTATCAGTTTAATTAAAAACTTATCAAAGCCTACCTCTCACGCAGAAGCAATTCAGAAATTCCAAACACAAACATCTTACCGTGTAAATTAGATGCTAGAATCATATCAAACTCCTGGTATGTTAATTATTTAAAAAAAAATAAATCTCCCAGGCATTTAATGAACTAGATAAGCAGAGTTCCTTGTTGTTAAAGCTGGAAATGTCTTTGACCTCAGAGGGGATGGAAGCAGGTAATCCCTTTGGTGCAAGTGAGCTTTGATTTTTGTACTTAACTCTGTCTAGTAGCCTAAATCTTTTTCCTGGAAGGTGATATTAATTATGGGCTGACATGACAAAAAGGCCATGGAGGCCTTCAGAAACACTCATCAGCATTTAGAACACTTTGGATCAGGTTTTCTGTTCAAGCCTGAGCTTCTGTACCTCCATTTGTGAAAGAACATACTTCCTTCATTGTGGTGAGATTGAGCACCAGAAACAGCACAATTTTCCTAGGAGCATAATGAATCAAAAGTAAGATCATCTTATATCTGTACTACTTATATTCCTTTGATAAGGAGCTTGGTTATGACTGAATTTTTAAAAAAACAGTCCTTGGGGGCTTTTCTGTTTGTTTTTTGGTTTGGTTTTGTTGTTGTTGTTGTTTTTGTTTTGTAGATTTTTTTTGTTTGTTGGTTTTGTGGGGTTTTTTTTGGTTTTTTTTCGTTTTCTTTTGGGTTTTTTTTGGTTTTTTTGTTTTGGTTTTTTTTGTTTTAGTTTTCGGGGATTTTTGTGGTTTTTTTTGTTTGGTTGGTTTTTTTGTTTGTTTGGGTTTTTCTGTTGTGTGGTTTTGGGGTTTTTTTTGAGTTTTTTTTATTTTTTCTTGTTGTTGTTTTGGTTTTGGTTTTTTTAAATTTATTTTTTTAAAAAAATATTCTTTGAAGACCTTGTATTGCTAGCTTTCCCAGGGTGTACCTGCAGCACAGCAGAGTCAGGAACTTTACTGACAGGTGTTCAGTAACTCACCTATTAAAAAAAAAAAAAAAAAGTCAGTTTTGGGTAAGACTGTCACTGTTAGGTGGTGCTGCCAAATCTCACTGGGTGTAGAGTGAAAAATGCATTTCTTAATGTGAATTTTGGCATTCCAAACCCTGCCAGGCCCTTGACAAGTGTCTGAAAGTCTCTTCTGGGGTCACTGTGCCCTGGGTGGAACCTTGGGAACCTGAAAACTTGTGGGAACAAAAGTCCTGTCTGGAACTTCCTAAACAATAAAATCAGCTTTCAAATTTTGCCCCTTTTTAGTAGTTTTTTAACAATGGGTTGATGGACACTCATGGTTATTAAAAT
>VRYO01002410.1:3611859-3658344 GCA_009812075.1 Sialia sialis
GATTTTAGCAACTACAGTTTAACCTTAGGCTGTATTTTTTTAGACTCAGCTGGATTATTTATGAAAAACACAGTGTAAAGAATGTGCATATTTTAGAGTCCAGGCAACTACCTGTATATGGATACAGGAAGAATGCAGTTTTTCAGAGAAAAATCTTTTATATAGGGGTGAATTTTCATAGGTTTAGTGGCTCATGGAATAACAGGTGTGCCCTGGCTGAAGACATCTCTGTTTTAATTTGTTTTTTTTTTAAAATTATTATTTTCACTTTTGTTTTGTTTGTTTTTTAATTCTTAAAATTTATTGTTGTTGTTTTGTTTTCCTTTTTGTCATTTGTTTTTTGGGGTTTTACAGATTTTCTTGGACTGATAGGTGAAACTAAAGGCTTGGCTGGCATAATAAAAAAATGGAGTGTTTAGAAATCTAAACACAGGATGTGTGCAATCACTGAGTTATTTTAAATTTTGAATTATTTTGGAAAATTAAGAATATTGTGGGGTTTTTTGACATTTGAAGATTAGCGATTTCTCAGCACCCAATTGTAAACAATTTTAAGAGCAGGGGGAATCAATGTAGGGGTTCCTGAAGTATCAAGTGTATGTTACATATTTCTCTGCTTTCAAGATATTTCAGTTTTTAGGGGCTTAGAGTACATCTAAACCCAGAGTAGATTAAAAGTTTACTGCTCTGTTTTTTGAGGAGTGTTAGGTGGTTTTTTTGTTGTTTTTTTAGCATCTTTGATGTGTAACAAATTACTAACTCACTTTCAAAATAACCTCCCATTTGCAAATCCCATCTAACTTTCTGATTAAATATTTCTGTTAATACCAACTTCAGATAACAGGATTGGATTTTAGCGTGTCCAGAATTCTCTGGGGCCTGTGGCTGCTGCTGGAGATGTGCTATGAACCTAAAACCAAGTTGTTTCACAGCTAAATTGTCTGGGTTTGAGCTGTACAGCCAAGCTGAGCAGAGCAGGAGACTCTTCTTACAGAAAGGGTGGTCAGGGCACAAAATCCCGTGGTATAAAAATGAAATACTGACCAGATGATTATTAGGATGGAATAATTTGCCTGGGCCTAAGGCAGAACTGTTTTTATTCTGCGATTCCTAGAAAATCCTAAGAATCAGAGGAAAACCAGATTGATAACAATGCCTGAAGATTTTTTTAATATATGTATTCTCAATGGTTTTTTCCCCACCTCAAGTCCTCTTGCCAACCTAATTGTACATTTTCACAAGGTACAGTAATTTCACAATTATAAGCCGCACCTGATTATAAGCCGCACATCCGGGTAGCCGGATAGACCACGGAATTTTTCCATATATAAGCCGCACCCTAATATAAGCAGCATATTTTTTCTTTATTTTAAGCAAGGATCCATGTGCAACAAAGTAATGAGTTAGTAACGGAATCGTCCTGGGATTTGCTGTCAAGCTGCTCAATTTGCAAACAGTTTTCACAGACCAGCAAAACCTTTAAACTCAGCCCCAGGCAACTTCCCCATGCCATGGGTCCTGGCACTCCCGCCCCCAGCGCTGGCTGCCGCGGTTCCCCGCCTGCTCGGCAGCAGTGGCGGCTTGCCTCGCTGTGCAAAGCCAGTGGCTCGACCCTTTGCTGGGAGCTCGAAGCCGCCCACCTGCCCGCTGCCTCCTTGCCGTGTGAAACCGGCTCCCCGCCTGCTAGGCTGTGGCAGTGGCTCCGTGGGGCGGCAGGGTGGCAGGGGGGGGCCCGTGGCATGGAGGAGCGGCCTGGCCCCGTTCACCCTGCAAAGCCACTCCCCACCTGCCCCCCAGCCGCGTGGCCGTGGCTCCACGACACTTCTCTCCCCAGCCAGCTTGCACTTCCGGTCTCGCATTTCGCCAGAAATTGTCCATAGATAAGCCGCACCTGATGATTAGCTGCACTACTGTCATAGCTGGATTCTTCAATGAAAAAGGTGTGGCTTATAATCGTGAAATTACTGTACTTTATTCTGGGCAATTCTGCTAATGCTGATGAAAATCTGAACAATTTCAGGTTTGCAACAGAGGGCAGTTCCTAGCTGATATCCTCCACTCACTGCCACTGTTGTTGCTCTAAAAATGTGCTTTCTTTTGCTGTGTGTTGTTTTACAATGAGCATGTGGTGTACTCTTGACTTGAGTGGATGGTGGGGGAAGAAGAAAGGATTTTCCTAATGGCTCAACAAGAGCACTTGGTAAATAATTTATCATCATCAAGTGCCAGCTTTATCTGGAAGCTGACAGGTCTCTCTTTTATGATTCAGTGGTGTCTGTGCTGACCTGCTGTACACGCCGCCCGTCAGGGTTTAAATCTGTTCTGTTGTTACCCCAGCCCCTGCTACACTGATCAACTCCTTTTCATGCTTTATGAAGCCCCTGCCGGTATTTGTGAGGTCTGTGTTAGTAAGTATTTTAAGGCTTGTTAATATTTTAAATATAGAAATACAACTCCTGTACTCACGTGCGTGGCAGACGTCTTTTTCATGAGAACTGCAAGAAAGTGATTTTACTTATTGATTGACATTATCAGGCAGCCAGGCAGACACTCCAGCAGGTGGAATCACCTCTTTGTGTTGATGTCTGCCAGAACTTAACAGCAAATGTGATGCCCTTTCTGCCAGTGAGAGCTAATGTGCACAGAGGTAATGGGTTCTAAAAATGCTGCAAACCTTAATGGTGTCAGATCAATATTCCTGCTGCTATGGCTAAAATGCTGCTGCATATATTATGAAGACCTTCTTCAAAATTGAATTACTTGAAGCACTTTTGGATTGTTGGGGGATTCAGTATTTATCTTCACAATAAAATACTAATGGACCTGTGTTTGTGGAGATAATGTTAATATTTTTCCTCTTGCTTGGAAACATGGAAAGTTATTTTTTCACTGTAGGGATGAACACAGAAATGCTCACAAATCTATCAGTTTCCTTGCTACTGGGTATGTTTGAGATTGGGGAAAAGCTAAATTAGCTGGTGGAGGAGCTAGACAATTTTCCAAGGATTACATGTCTGCCTGCATGCATTTTTGTCTCCTGGAAGGGGAATGAGCAGGAGAACCCTGGTTTGCTCTCCCAGCAGAATGTTCATAACCTCAGAGGCAGGGAGACAGGTCACCAGTGAGTTCTGCAGGGTGTTGGAGATCTCAGATATTGAATATTTGTGTGTGTGTGTGACTCTGAAGTTACATGTGTTAAGTGCAATGCATACAATAGCTCCTTGCAGGCAATCTTTTTTTCTAAATTTCTTATCTCAAGAATGCTCTTGTGTGTTCTGCAAATTATCCTGTCAAGATTTAACCTGGCTCATAGTGCCTGCTCTCATTTAACTATTTGTTTGGAGCTGCTATTCAGGCAGCTTCTGGGAGAAGAGTTTTGCCTTCCCGATAGTTTCTCTGAGGCAGCCAGGGAAAGTTAAAAAGCTAGTTTTTAACTTTAGCACAAAGCCAGTTAAAGTAAAAAATAAGGTTGTTGATTAGTTAGACAATCATTGGTTAAACAGGTTGAGAAAAAAAAAAAGAAAAAAAAAGAAGGATGGCTTAAATATTTCAGCAAGAAATAAACAGAAGTGGCTTTGACAATGCTGGTAGGAGTTGTGCCATGATTGCAGCTTTGCTTCTGTGCTGGGACTGTTTTTTGGGTTCACTGTGGGGCTTTTCCCCTGTGCCTGGGACAGAGCTGCAGCTCTAGCATGCTCAGCCTGGCATATGGAAAGTGAAATACTGTGCCATAAGCACACAGTCTACTTTCTGCTCCTGGACAGATGGGCAAAATCATAATTCCCCAGAGGCTGGGCTGTGTGGCTCTGTGTTAGATCACTTGTCACAGTGAATGTATTCAGTGTTCCATAACATTGGCATCGTCTAACAGGAACAAGTAGCAAGGCACTCACTAATCCTCCCCAAACCTTCCAAACTCTGTCTTTACTGTGGGGGCTTGCTCAAACACTGGGAACAAACGTGGCTTTGATGTGGACTGGTGGGAACAAAATAAAGCTGATGAAAAATGAGGTATAAATATTGTCATAAGGTGAGAAGCACATGGAGTTCATCCTGCTCAAAGCCATGTTTGGCATAGTTCTACCAGATCTTCTGCCAGCTATTTTTCTTTTTATGCTTCCCCCTCCAGTGCCAGTTGGAAAAATATAAAAACTCATTTTCTCAAGAGAAAAGGAAATAAATTTTCCTATGTTTGTGTATATGCACGCACCCACATACATATGTGTGTGTACACACATATATATAAAAAACTGTATGTGTGTCTGTATATGTTAAAATCTCTTCTTCCATGTAATAGGAGAAAGTTTTAGTAAAAACGTGAGACAAAAAAAAGGTAGGGGAAAAAATACAGACTTGGAGCAACTGAGGCATAGCATGCAAAACATGACCATTTTATTATTTTTTACTCTCATGCTTTTTTCTGTCTGCATAAGGTGACTTGTAAATTATTTGCTAATTTAAAGTATGGTGTTTATAAGAGATAATTAATGCATAAGTGAATTCCTGCTTCAGGCAGGAGAGGAGAGGAGCCATGTAGGAAAATCATTAATTTAGTCCAGTATCCCTGTTTGTCTTCTCTTTAAATATATGTGCTTGTAAATGCATAAAAATGCATTTAATACTGAACTGTAATATGCACCTGTGTTTTATTGTTAATAAGTTTAAATCATTGCAATGCACTAGGAACTCACTCTTGTTCAGTATTTCAGTGGGACATTTTCAGAGTGATCTTTCTTTAATTTAAAAAATAATAAAAAAAATTTTCTGCCATGGAGCAGTAAGAGTGTCAGAACTCCAAACACTGTCAGCAGCTCTTTAGATGCAGGAACCTCTGTTCTCTGCTGGAGAATCAGAAGCTGTGCAGGACATTCCTGCCTTGCATGAGTCTCTGCCTCTTTTAAGAGGTGAGGACCTGCAAATAAGGGTGGGTTTTCATCTGATGGGCATGGCAATATATTTGTAATTATAATGAGTCTAAATCTGTGGCTTAAGCCTGAGAGGCAAATGACAGAGGTTCTGATAAAGAGGACTCAACAGAGGCTGCAGGATGCGTGATGCTGTGATGTGAATGGGACAGTGTTACAGAATGCTGCATTTTCTGAACTAAGGAATATTTTGGGGTGTCACTGACAGCTGTATCCAGCTGGGTTCCTCTGGAGCTGCATCCAAGCAGGTTTAGCAGCTGTGTCTGTGTTGATAACAAGCAAACCTGTATCTTCAGCCAACATTTTGTAGGATGGCTTCTTCTCATATTTTGAGTGCTAAATACTTCAAGGTGGTAATTCACTGTCCTCTCTGTAGCTTTAGATCAGGTCCTTGTAGCTAAGATGAGTAAGCACAGTAAATCTACTCACTTCAGGACCAGTTTCACTGTCCTTCAAGCTGCATTTACCTCAAGCTGTTGGCAACCTGCAAGGCTCTGTAGGGAGATTGGGCTGAAATTCCTGGGCAGAGCAATGGGCTCCTCAGTGTGGCACCAACTCTTGTTGTATGTGCACACAGACAAACACTGAAGAGCCCTGGATTGCTTCTTATGGTCACTTAATCAATATCTCATGATTTGAAATTATTTGTGCTCTCTGCTGTCAGAGTCCCATAGACAGGGACAGAAAATTCCAGCCCTGTCTCAGCACAGCAAGGAGCTGGAGCTGCTGCAGAGAGCCCAGAGGAGGCTCCAGGATGAGCAGAGGATGGAGCAGCTCTGTTCTTTAATGGTTTTACAGTTTGTTATCTTGGGCTTTATAATTTTTTTTTTTTTTTTTTTGTGAAGTTAAGTTGGTACGTAACAAGTATTTGACCACTTGTGTGTTTTATTGGAAGTTAGATACTTTTTTCCCTTTTTTTTGACATCTGCACTTTAAAGACACTTTGATACGAATGTGTGAATAATAGAAAATGTGGTTTCTTGCATCTAGTGGCACTTTATATGCAGAAAACTGTTTAGCTTTCCTTGAATTTCTAACCCTGCAACAAAGGCAAATGGTGTCTGCCTTTGTTACGGGTTTGTTTAAGTTGTAAATTCCCAAATTCTGAAAATTGCTACCATTGCCTTGTTTTTGTGTAGGTACAACTTTCCTTCCTGAAGTGGTTTTCTGTAAAGGCATACTTGTGCTGAGGTCACTGGCTGATGATAGACTTACACTCAGTTTTTCCATACACTTACAGACACTTTGTGTATAGGTAAAACTTTCAGAAGGTGGGCTTTCATTCTGGCTTATAGATGGGACCAAAATCTTTTCCTATAAAGATGTGATTGCTTTCAGTTCACCCCTCTGTGCTGACTCTAATGCAGCTCTGCAGAGCAGGGTCCTGTCTTCTGCTGTTTTGGAGGAGGATTTGCAATAAGTGACTCAATCCTGCATGATGGTGTCCTGGTTTGGAGGACAGGTGTCTGCTAAGAAAGGCAGAAGCCTCTCTTTGAAATGGAGAATGTAAACCCCCTCCCTCAAAATTATTATAATTTTGAAATCAAGGGGCTCTCAGCCAAAGATATGGTAATTAGGAATAACAGTTCTTTACTAGGAAAATTAAAATAGAAATAAATTTTTACAAAGAACAAACCAAAAACACTGACAAAGTCAGAATCCAACCTGACACCCCGTCAGTCAGTCAGGGTGTTAGTAGCAGTGCCATTCAATGGTGGCTGCATTGACAGATGTGGTTCAGTTAGAGCAGTGCTCCTGTAGAAGGTGCAATTTCCCTCTGAAGGTCCAGTGATGATGTGGAGAAGTCCGGTTTTCCTCTGGAATCCAGTGACAAAGGGCTCCCTTGGTGTCCCAAAATCTCAGTTTTTATCTTGGTAGGAAAGGCTTGGCTCCTCCCCCTGGCTGGACCATCTCCCAATGGGATGCAGTAATTTTATCAGTCACACAGTGGGACTCAATGGCCATTAGCAGAAGAGAACTCCTGGAGGAAGGATGGGCTGTGAAAAGATAAAGAACACTGCCCCACCTGGTTTCAATGGATGGCCCATTAACAGGAGATATCTCCCATGGAGATCAGAATCACTGCCCCACCTGATCTCAACAGATGGTGATACTTTTGGCCACATCCTGCTTCACAAGCCGAGATAGATGGACACTTGGACTGCTTACTGTGTTACTGGAGTTTCAGCACCAACATTTTTGAGAGAAAGAAGGATTTGTGTCAGCCACCTGAAGGTTTTTTTTGTCCTCCTGAGTGCTGCCTTTCCTTGCTCTAGGCACAAGTAGCTGACGTGAAGGGAAGAATCTCTTTCATAATTTCAAGGTGATGGTTGTAAATCAAATGTTATTCCTTACATTTAGGTTCAGTTGCCCTACAGGACAGAGAGAAGCCATGGATTTGAAAATGGATGGGACTGTTTGTAAACAGGAGGTGCAGAACAACTGATTTCACCTTCACAGAATGAGTTATAAATTTTGTAGCGGTTGGCACAGAGCAATTCTACTGTAACTTATTACTCTTGAGGCACCCCAGAAAGGTGTTCAGGATCTGATTATTCAAAAAATTGCTTGTTGCCAGCAACATTGGGTTTAGTCTTTGAATTTTATGTGCAATAAAGTGCAACACTGGTTTTGAAAATATACTTTAAATTTGCCTCAGAAGTTGCATTAGAATGATCTCGATTTCTATCACATATACTGAACATGTATTTTATGTGTGTAATAGCATTATTTTGACTTTCATAGGGATGTCATGATTTGTTACACTGGGGGATCCAAAAATACGATGTTCAAGAAATTGAGGGTAAATACAAAGCACTAATACAAATGGGGTAAATAAAAAGGACTAATGAGGTTGTGCTGCTGAACTCATACGGTGAATTGTTTTAGTGTCATATCTTATGATATGTACAAAAATAAATTTTCCTCTTCAACAGGAGCCTGGAAACTTACATTCAAAAATTATTTGCTATTGAAAACTCTTATGCAGGTTTTATCCAGAATTTAATGGATATAATACATAGCGATATAATGTTGTTCAAGTTTTCATGAGCTGAAGAGCCTGGTATTTAGAGGCTTTTATCCACAGATTTCTCTTAAAGACTTCATCCTTGCAATGAAATTTTACTTGGTTTATAAACTGGTGGTCAAGTGTGCAGTAATGGGACAGAAGAGCATTTTGAGTGTTACTACTCAACTGACTTCACTGGAACTTGTACATCAGATGCTTCTCCAAGAACAGAGTTGAGTTCTTGAGGTCCTGATGTTCAGTTTTCATTTATATCTCTACCTGAAGAGTTATGTCAAAAAAATATTAAATAGCCTGAATGACCAGGCTGCTTCAGCAGTCCCATCATTTCCTCCTGTTATAAAATGTCACCTGGCATAAAAAGGCATCTTAAAGCCACCTTTTACTTTATTTTAAGCAACAGTCATTGATATTAAGCAGCCAGGTAGGGGAATGGAGTGTTTCTGGAAATTAAGCTGTTTGTGTACACAAAACCTCTGCACTGAATATTTCAAATGTGAGGGGGAAGAAAAAAGGAAAATATAGGCAGAAAAGCATGTAAAGATATGATGGCAGTAAAATGAGTCAGCAAATGTGTTCCTGGTTACTCTAATTATGTAATGATAATGGCTGTCTAGGAATAAAGAACTTAATTGTTAGCAGCAATTGCTTTGGGTTTGGGTTTTAGCAGCAGTTGGATGGAGGCTGATACTGGTTTCTGTGCTATTAATTGTAATAAACAGCTTTGTATCCCTTGGCTTTTATACTGACCCCAGAGACCTAAAAGTGCTGTGGTTATCCCCATTTCCCAGAGACTGGTAAGAAATGTGAGTGGAGTGACATATCAATGTCACTGAGGGGTTACCTAGAGTCTGAACTGGAGTTTGGACTCCAAAGTCCTGTGTCTTTGCCTGTTAGGTTGTTCTGATCTCAGTGGTGTTTTCATCCTGCAAGAGTAGAAATGTTTGGTTTCCATTGTATCTATCAGTAATTTCTGTATAAAAAACAATTATTGTCATAACTACAGTGTGTTATAGTAGTTCCCAAAGTATGAAAAGCTCCCAAAATACAAAGAAATACAGGCTAGGGAATGTTGGAAACATTTTTGTTGTATCTGGTGTTATTCCTAACTCACTGAAGGATCACAGAAACCTCAGTGAGCTCAATCATCAGAGCAAGGGATTGTAGTTTGATGGACATAGTGTCAGATGTATTACAAGGAAAAAGGATAACACAGGAAGACAAAAGTAGATCAAAATACTCAAAGATTAAGAAGCCTGAACATGAAGATCAAGAATGTCTAGAGTGAAGACACCATTTGTGTGCCTGAGACTCCAGGATCAAACTGAGCATTGTTATTGCATCCCTGGGAGTAAGGCAGAGCTTACTGCGAGAAATCTTCCTGTACAGCTCTTTTTTTTTCATGCTTATCCCTTCAGCTGCAGTTTGTTGTTTGCTTGCTTGGGTTTTTAGGCAGTTTCCCAATGCAGAGTTATGTGTTTGGGAGACACCAGGGTGGTGAGGTGTTCCCAAGCTCTTCCCTGGGGTCAGAGAATGAGCACAACCCTGGCAGCTCTCAGTGCTGAGAAGGAAAGTCTGCAGGAAATGATCTTTGGTAGGTCTGGTTAGCTGCATGGTGAGGCTGGGAGTTGAGTTAAATGCTTTATTGGGCAGATCTCATAAAGGTTTGCTGGTTTGTTTGATTTTGGTTTTTTAAAGGCTTATTCCATTTCCACAGCATGTGCATATTTTCTAGTGGGCTGCCAGGATTAGGGGGAAAAGATGCAGAATAAAATTGATTAAAAACAGTGGGGCTGATGCAAGGATCCTTATACATATATCTGATTGCAGGCTAAATCTGAATCAGGGGCTGTGTCCAGACTTGTCCTTTTATCATATTTCTTTCTCACTCACTAAACTTCAGGGGTTTTTTTCAAATATATAAGCAAGAAAACATATTCAGCAATTTCTTTTCTTTTATTTTTGAGGGTTTTTTAAACAGAAATTGTTTTATTAAGGAAAACAGACATGAGAATTTATGTATATGTAATTTAAATAGTCAATATAATTATGTTCATATACTTGAATAACACTTATGACTTGCTCTGTATTCAGTGAACCAACTCTCTGAACAAAGAAGTATTATTGAAAACTCCAGAGAACACAATTTGCTTTGCTCATTGAAAAAGGTGGTGTTCTGATTTAGGAGTTACAAACCTTCTGATATCAATTTTTAAATTTTATTTTTAATGTTCAGTGCCAGCACCGCCATTTCTTCCTCTGTAAATTTTCCAGGACACACTGGTGAGCAGCTGCTGATAGACCTGCCCAGGAATTCCATCCCTGGATGGAGAGAACAACATGCTGCAGCTGCTGGGAGCTACGCGTTGCTCTCCCTGCAGCTGGGAACAACTGCATTTCTCAGCAAGCAGTGATCAGCATTTTGATCTTGACAAGCACTTTCCTGTCTGAATACCAATGTTTGAATGATTGTTTCTGCCAAGCAAGGCATAAACAGCCATGGCATCTACAGCTTGTAGTTAGCTCCTGCTCGCTAGAAGCGTTTGATCAAATACTTGCACACTTGATTATGCCTAATACAGTCTTTAAAAAATCTCCTCTGATTTATAGCTGTAGGAAAAAAAAAGTAAGTTTTTGTGTATAAATATGCTAAATCAACTAATTCCAGGATGAAATGCTTGATGTCTGAAAGAGCATCCAGTGTCAGGTGTTGTGATCAAATGTGTTGGTGGTTCATGCCAGTGCTCCCAGCTACATGCAAATTAACAGTATTCAAGTGTAACCACACAGCATTTATAGTCTACAGATTAGCATAGCCTGAGAAAAATCCAATTATCCTCTCCTTGCTTGTTTGCCTTCATTATATTTTTATTTCAGGGTACCTCTTTTAATAAAATTTTAGAATTATTTAGAGAGCTAAAATCAGATTTATAAATAGCAAATGATAATTCAAATCACCAGGCTGAAGTATGAGAGTGTTTTGCCTTTCTTTTCAGGAAGGGAAACAACTCACAAAGGAAGCCCAAGTCTCAGAGAACAGGGGAGCAGAAGTTAAGCTTTGCAATGCGTTTCTGCTTTGCTGTAAAACAGGCTTAAACAAAAACCAACTTATGCTCGTGATCCCATTGTAACTGTTCGACAAAAGCCTCCTGTCCTCCAGTCAGGGACAGAATAGCTGTAGAACTTTGTTTTGTGGAGAGCTGGAAATAACAGAGGGAGGGTTGATATAATTAAAGAGTGGGTTTGGGGTGGAAGGGATCTCCAGGACCATGTGGGTCTGTTCTGCCAGAGTGGCTCCTGGAAGGCTGGGCAGGGAAGTCTCCTTAAAACCACTGAGTCGTGTCTGAGTCATGTCTGTGTGGCTGGGTGGCCAATGGCAGCCTCAAATGAACAGATTTGGTAGAAAGCTGGAGGGAGTTGGAATTATAGCTCACATTCAGTTTGCTGCAAAAGATAAGAGCCTGTGCTAGTACAGCTTCAGCTTCTGGGCAGGACTTGCATGTTGCCATATGCTGGTGGGCCAAGCTGCCTCTCAAGCCAATTTCCAACTGGCCTGAAGGATTTGGGATTGTCCAAATACAGTGGAAATTGTTTGTTTAAGCAGAGAAAAATGATACCACTTCATGGAAGTGTCTCTAAATTGCTGTAAGCCAAATGCAGCCTTCTGTCCAGGAACTTTGTTGTGGTTTTCATCTGTATCTGAGTCAATAGGAAGGAAAAATGTTTGCGAATTGCTTGACAGGGAAGGATGTTAATAGCAGTCAAATTAAATGGATTAGTTTGGCAGTTCAAGATAAGCCCCTGATAAGTGCCCTGCAGCTTTATTACATAAATAATGGGAGATCTGACTGTGATGCAGCTCCCCAGCTGTGAGACTGGGGGTGAGAAGGAGCCATGTCACAATAAAGAAACTGCTGAAGATGCTCAGTTATGGATACCTGTGAGGGATTTAAATTATTCATAGAAATATCCATCAGCAAAGAGGTCTTAGCCTGTACAGGTCACAGAGTGTGCTGATAGCTAGTGGCAGAACATTGAGAGAGATGCTAGTGGAAACCACAGGGGGACTGTGAGAATATCTAGAAGCAAAAAGCAAAAGGCTTGAAAATTGCATGAAGAACAAAGATATATATTTGTATGGCCTAATAGAGAAAGGAGATTAGAAGGAGATTAGAAGTACAACTGAAGGGTGTTTTTGGGGACCATGAAGAGCAGGGGCATTCATCTTTATATTCACACCATGTGTCTTAGATCGCAGTGCAAAATGAGACCAGCAGTGTGTATTCCATCACCATCTGTTAAAAGCAGGTGGGGCTGTGCTCTTTATCTTTTCACAACCCATCCTTCCTCCAGGAGATATCTCCTGTTAATGGCCATTGAGTCCCACTACAGGACTGATAAAATTACTGCATCCCATTGGGAGATGCTCCAGCATCCCAGCCAAGATGCTCCAGATGCTCAAGCCAAGCCTTTCCTACCTAGATAAAAACTGAGATTTGGAACATCAGGGCAGCCTTTTCTGCTGGATTCCTAGAGGAAGACCACAGCCTTCTACATCACTGCTGATTCTTGATCTTTCAGAAGGAAACCACACCCTTCTACAAGATCACTGCTTCAACAGAGCCCATCTGTCACTGCAGGAGAATGGCAGCCAGACTTAATCAGACTGCTGCCAACACCATGACTGACTGACAGGGTGTCAGGCTGTATTCTGACTGTCAGTGGTTTTGTACTACTGCATTTTAATTTTAATTTTCCTATTAAATTGTAGTTCTGACTTGGGGTCTGCCACTGGTTTGCTTTCAAATGAACTCAACATGCTTGAGCCTTTTCCTGAAGTGGGAAGGCCATTACAAAGCCTCAGACAGCATTGATGCTACCTTGGGGGTACTTGGTAGAAATGTATTGAAGCATGAACGCTCCTGGAGCCCTTGTGAAATGGAGCATTCTCATGGCATTAGGATTGGGTATTGTGAAGAAATCTTTCATCAAAGTCAAGCTAAAGTAAATGAGGGAGAAGTACTTAGCAAGAAAATTCAGAATTAACAGGGTGTTAAATTGCTGCCCAAGATCCTTGTGGCACAAGTGACCAGGGAATGCATAATGTCCTTGCAGGAAAAATGTTCAGAAGGTATAAAATGGATGTAGCCAGAGCTTCTTTGCTGCTGCTCAGACTGTGTGACAGCACTGCAGTTGGTGTATAAGCTACATATAAGTTTGTGTGTTCTTCCACATTCTCCCTCTTTGAAAAGATTACGTCTCCACAATTTCATTTTAGAATGGAATTTTACAAAGTGTCGTAGAATGGTTGGGTTGAATGGGACCTTGAAGATCATCTTCCTCCAACCCCCTGCCAAGGGCAGGGCACCTTCCCTTGGACCAGGTTGCTCAGACCACTCCAGCCATGCTCCCCTCTAGATTATTGGACCCCCTTGAAAAAAACAACAACTAAATACCCCACATTCCTAAGTTATAAAACCAAATTTAAAAAAAATAAATCCCCTACCTCTTTTTTATTGCACATCATGCTCTCCCCAAGTGATGAGTGAGAGTTTCCTTAGGTAACAATTCTGCTGTTTCACTGGACCAGTAAATTGCTGCTCTGTAGTGGACAAGGGTCAGATGCATAAAACAGAAACTAAGCTGGTAATGTTATGCAGAAATCTAAGGGCCTTTAGTGCTTTGACCTCTTGTTTAATTTCTGTGCATTACTAGGTAAGCGTACCTTACAAATGTAAATGGTGTTAGTAAAGCTTCTCTTTGAGAGGAGTGTAAAATACTGGGGTGGTAATTGGTGGTGAGATTGAATCCTTGAGGAACAGGTGAAGGAGAGATGGGGGTGTACGGCAGAGAATCCAAAATAGTTGCCAAGAATGTAATTAATAGAATGTTTGAGGTGGTTGTGTAGCAAGTCTTGCTGGTGAAATAGGCAGGGAGCTATTTTCTAGACAGTTGAGCTGTTTGTGAAGAACTAGAACGTGATGAAATTCAGGAAGCAGTGGGAACCCTTGGGAATAACAAAGCACCAGGTACTGTTAATGTTGTGGTAGGAACTCCAAGAATTATCAGCTCAATTTTGTTAGCTCGGGGCAAAAAAAGCCAAGGAATTTGGCTTTGTGGCCATAATGAATAGAAGATAAGATTTTGATTGGATGGAGAAGAGCTATTTATTTGCTGATACAGATAGCAAGTGGCTGGAACTAAGGGAGGCCAGTCTTGTCTCACCTCCTTGATGGAGCGAGTCCCTGCTGGGCAGGGAGCCGCCACTCAGATGGAAAGGTGACAGCCTGTGCTGCTTGCTGGACTGTGAGGATCCTTGATCTTTCTGAACTGCCACTTTCCAACTCATTTTATGTCTCTTCACATCCCTGTTTTTCTCTTAACTACTACCAGCTCAAAAGTTTTTGTTATTTGTTCCTAACTGCTGCAAAAATCTCCCTGCTCTTTATTTTATGTGTTTTCTTTGGACTGGTTTGAGCACCAGTCTCACACTTTAAAGCTGAGCGAGGGTCACAGAGCTGTGCTTTGCAGAATTTGGCCTTCTATTTTATTATCAAAATCAGTTATAGTCCATCCATCTGCAAAACAAACTCCATGATGCCTTTATTGTTTTGCCCCCCTCCTCCCTGCCAAAGATTTTCAGAATGAGGGAGGAGCTTTGAAAAGTTTTGATGAAACAAGATGATTGAATTAAGAAGTACAACAGTAGGCTAAATATAAGTAATATTAATTTCTCAAATCTATGAGAAATTTTTGTATGGTTCATCTAAGTAGCAAAGGATTAATAATTCATACAAATCATAAAGGTTCAGTAAATCATGCATCAAGTTAAGATCCTACTTGCTATTATATTTTCAGACATTATGAGTCAGCAGCTTTATAACTGTAACCATCAGAATTTCAAATGTTAAATGTATTTTTAACACTGCTTTATACTGCATAAGAAATTATAGAAGGTCACCCTTTTGAAAAATTTACCTGTGCATGTGTAATTTGATATATGTAACATAATCTATTATGCACATCAGGTTTATATTGTGCAATTTTATTACATTAAGTGCAGCACAGGCTGCATTTTATTTCACCCTCTGCCAACAAAGTCACTGACTGAGAGTTGCATTTCCAAGGCAAAGATCTGCCTTCTGAGAAACCTCAAGCACAGAAATACCATTTTTCACTAGATGTGTACAAGGCCAGTCCTCATTGGCACAGCTTTTCTCGGAACTCTGCATCATCTTTAACTTAAAAATAATTAAGCAGTGTGATTATGAGTCTGGCATCTCAGCCAGGAAAGCCAGGTATTAGAGGAAAGTATTTAGCCTGTAAATTATTTTTTCTCATTATTATATATCATCATTATATATCATGTATCATGATTATTTTTTCTCATCCATTGCCCTGTCAATAACAGTAATCAGAATATATCTGTACATGTTAATATTAATTTGTATTCACATATGGAGTAATATGTCCATAAGACTCTTGAATTCTCTACAAGGAAAAGGAAATTTGAACCAATAATCCTTCTTTAATGGAGTGGTCCAGTTTAACTTTTCACTAAAGGTGTTAAACCCAAGGGCAATTTATGTAATGATGTCTTTACATATGATTATTTCAATCTTAAAGAATAACCTTAAATTTCTTTCACCTAAATTTTGACCTCTATAATGTTTTGTCTATTTTGAAACATCAGAGAGGATAATAAAAACTCAAAATTTGAAGCTGATCTTGCAGTGGCCTTGTCATGAAGTCTTCCTCTGATGGATGTGTAGGTAAAACTGAACAGAGACCAAACACTGTGCGGGGAACTTTCATTCACATTGTGTGAAAAGTTTCAAAAGTGCTTCAGACCTGGGTGCTGGCTCAGGGCTGGGAGAGTTACCAAAAGGAATGGTGTGTTGAATTTCAGAGAGAAATTATTTGGGAATATTTATAGCGACCAAGTGAGCAGGTGAGAGTACAGCCATTAAAATGTATTTAGATATTGCACTTTTGAATGTGTAGTTTGACACAGGGTGGGACAATCAATTTTCCTAGAAGCAAGGCAGAGGGAAGATGTCACATTTACTGTCCAAGAGCATCACTGTGCACTAAAATACTTGGGTGGCACTAAAAGCACTGCTCACATTGAGCCAGGTAAATGCTGCTGATGGTGATGAAGAACAGTCCGTTATGCTACCCATAATAAAAACAAGTTACTCTCCACAGGCAGAAATTGGCTTTATAAATCCATAGGAAGCAGCTCAGTGTTTCTCACGTTGTCAGGCAGTGCAAGGCTGGAAAAGGCAAACAGCAAAGCTCTCTGAAGGAGGGGAGCTTTGTGGCCAGCAGTAAATGGCAACACTCGGACACAGGCAGTGTGGAAAAGACAAAAAGTGCTCTCAAACACTGAACTGCATCATTCATGTTGATCAGTTGATACAGAGATTCTCTTCAGAGGCATTCCAGCAAAGGAGTGATGCCCTATAAGAAATAATTAGGGGAACTAAATAGTCTTGCTACAGGAAAGAGACACAACTTGAGGATTTACTTATTTCCCAAGTGCTGAGGTGATTTGGGGAGTACAAAAAGTGAGAACTGAGGCAGAAGTTAAGACTTAAAGACTTTTTACTAGGAATTATTAGCAGAAATTACCTTATGAGGAAGGAGCTGGGGGAATTTGGAGTGGTAGGGTGGGAAGGAGGCTGTAAGGATATTTATGCACAGCACAGAGCCATGAAATAATGCTTAGGTTAATAAATACCTGTGTACTACAATTGTCACTAGAAGCTTCTCTAGCAGGGATTACACAACAGGGAGAATCCACATACATTTTTATTTTAGTCACAAACTGAGCATTAATGAGTGTCATGAGAGGGGGAGGAATCCCCCTCCTAATTATGGTTTAGTGTGTTTGACTTCTGAGAAGAATCTCAACATTTTCAGTAACTCAGGTATATTCCAACTGCCTGGGAGAAACAAATATTCACTTCAGCCAAGTCCTTTTTCATCTTCTAGACCTAATGGTGCTGGGTTTAGATGTGTGGTTGTTTTTAATTTTTTTTTTTAGTGGTAGTTAAATGACTGAGCTCGGGGGATGGTGATCCTTTTAATAAAGTGCAAACAGCAATACTTAGGTAGGAGGTTTTATTTTATAAAAATCGTTGACACTTTCAGTACTGAGTTGCTCTATATAATGTGTATGAGAACAGGTAAGAAGAGCTATTTTCCTTCTGGTTTTGCTTTTTCTTGTCTAAGGTGAAAACAGTTCAAACTGGAACTCTAACGAGTAATTGATGCTAGTCAGTAATTAATAAAAATAACATGTGATTTGAATTATTTTGTGTGCAGAGATTCCAGTTGGTTCCACTTAAACTTGCAGATTGTGCATTTGGAACTTATTTTCTTCCATGATTAATCCTTAAAACCTTACACTGTGGTAGTTTAAGTTTTTCATCAAAACAAACATCTCTGGAGTTATGTAAGGACAAACTGTCTTGGTCCTCCAAATTTTACTTTAACTATTCCCACTTGATGAGTGGGAAGCCTGTGAAAAAGTAGGAAGGGCCCACTGTAGACCAGAGGTGTCACTCTGCTTTTAAAAATAAATTAGAATTATTCAGTTAAAGAAGTTGTCTACTTACAAATATAGTA
The DNA here is from genome assembly GCA_009812075.1 of Sialia sialis. Lineage (NCBI taxonomy): Eukaryota > Metazoa > Chordata > Aves > Passeriformes > Turdidae > Sialia > Sialia sialis. Next base: position 3,629,446 of record VRYO01002410.1, read on the forward strand.
GTGTGAGTACTTCCCAGTAATGAGCTCCAGCTTCTGGAAGGCTTTTGGTGGGAATTCCCTCAAACAGGTCCCAGAAAATATTTGCAAAATTGTTCCTGTGAACTACAGCAGCAGTTTTCTCCAGCATTCTGGAGCTGGGTTGATTCCAAACTGAGAAACCAGGCAGCAGTTTCCAGGGAATCTTTGTTCATGATCACATGGAGCAACTCACTTGTGATGATGAGTAGTGTGCACACAAAAAATCATTTTGTTTATAAGCTCTTCACCTCTGTCAAAATTTACAGATTCTACAAATCCAACAAATTAATCACTCTGGAAGATTTCCAGTAGTCAATGGTAACCAAACCATAAAAATGGTAATATGGTAAACAGTAAAAATGGTAATATTGATATTGAGATATTGATAAAGCTCCCCGTTTAGAGAGTATGGGATCAAAGAGTAGGACTGAAAAGGAATGGAAATATTTACTTTGTGCCTGACTGCTGTCTTTGCAAAGTGCTGAACTTCTCCTCCTGTTACTTGATATCAAGCAAGAAATTACATCTTAAGATTGGGAAACTTCTCAGGTAAAAACCTGGAGATACTTTTCAATCTGGAGGAGGGGAGGAGAAGAAAGAGCAAAGCCTTCCATTTGGCTTGTAAATGATATTTTCAGGACAAAGCAGAAGCTGGTATTGACTCTCTTCATCTTGATGGTATTTGAATGAAATTTCTGCTGTTCTCAGGTCTGATTTTTGGAATGACCTAGTTTATCTTTTGTCTGAAGGAGCTCCTCTCATTCACTTTGCCTGTCTTCCATGATGAAACTAGAGGAAAACTTACCTGGATCACAGCACTGATGCCACAGACATCTTTAATTTGTCACTGACTAGATGATAAGGGCACATGAGGAAAGATTTTTCAGTTCATATATGGCCACAGATGACCAAAGTAGTTCGAAACTATCTGATATATGTGGCACTCCTTAAGCATCTAGAAGATTCTGTTTGTGCTACCAATTAATTTCTCGTTCCTTTTGTTCTGTCTGAAGATTGCAGAAGTCTTCAAAAGGAAATTGTACTAGATTTTTCACTTCAAGTTAGATTCTTACAACACTGGAAAATACAGCCTGGATTTTTTATAAAGTCTTGGAAAGTGTTGGTGAAGGCTGAAATCCAAAGATCTTTCTGTTCTCTTGGAATTCCTTCTTTCACCAGTTCACTGAAACATGTTTTAGCCATAGATTGATTTACAAACTCAGGGCACTCAGAGATGGAAGCATTATGTAAATTTTAGCACTGATTTAGTTATTGGTATGCAGCTATATGTAACAGTAGGCTGGGCATGACACTAATTAAATAATTACAGTAATTTCACAATTATAAGCTGCACCTTTTTAATTGAAGAATCCAGCCTACCCCACTAGTGCGGCTTCTATTCAGGTGCGGCTTATCTATGGACAAATCCCAGTGAAATGCCAACCCAGAAGTGAGAGCTGGCCAAGGAGGGCACCTGGGGCTGCCTTTAAAGGCTTCGCTGCTCTATGAAAACTGTTGCAACTTGAGCACCTGACACCAAACCCTGTGCTGGCACGATTCTGTTACTAACTCGTTACTTTGTCGCACATGGATCCTCACCTAAAAAAAAAAAATTTAAAAATGCAGCTTATATATGGACAAATCCCGTGGTCTACCCGGCTACCCGCATGTGGCTTATAATTGTAAAATTACTGCATATATTATAGAGTGTTCCATGCATGTTATTTACGGAAAAATAAGATGCTAGTTGCCTTTATGTTTAAAAATTTGTCAATTGACGCAAAAGAAACCTTCTTACAGTATTGGAAATGGATGATCTTTGGGGTCTTTTCCAGCCTGAGCCATTCCATGACATATGGGTGAACATTGGTTAGTGGAGGCATATTTAAATAGATTAGATGAGCACTCAAACCCTGCACTGAATGCATATCCAGCTTGTTAAAGCTCATTACTGAACTGTTAAAACATATATTACATACAAGTGGAACAGATTATGTAGAATTCCATTGTTGCTAAAACAGTGATGGATTAATCACATAGGAACTCAATTATCTCTTGTATTTCATAGATTTCTGCCTTGTATCATCAGTTCATGAATATTTGATATGCCAAGCATGCTTCATTGAAATAACTAATTGCAAATGCTGTGATTTACTGAACAGACTTTACTGGTGTTTTAATAGAAATATCCATTCCAAAGTAATTTGAACACAGATTGTGTGTTTGCTTCTTAGAAATTCCATCCAGTATAATAAATTTGCCGCTTTAATTGCATATTAACCTTTGAGAAATCATACCTCTGGGAAGGCCTCCTACTGGAATGTACACTTTCTGAATTTGGTCATGACACACTTGCTGTGGCACAAGAGCATAATTTGCTGCTCTGATCCTGCTGGATCCAGACCCTTTGTCTGTAGGCATTTGCATAAGGCCTCAACTTGTAACAAAGCTGCTTCTAGAGTTTTGTGATAACATTTATCATCTTTATTAGCAGCGGAAGGAGTTTATTAACCTGCACCTGGCACTTAAAGAATCTCATGAATTTTCTTTGCTGGGAGCTCTCTTTATATATGTATATATATATAAATTTTTTTTTTAAGGCTTCTTTAAGACTTTCAGATAAAAGCTCTGTTCCAAATGGGGGGAAAAAAAAAAGTTGCATTTGAAACTAAAAGCACGTAGGAAACAAGGAAATTCTGGAGTTTTGACCAACATGTAGGAGTCTGGTACCTGGATTTTGCAACAAGAGAAAAGAGAAGCCCCAGCAGCAGGAATTGGATGAGGATTTCTGTTTAAAGTCCAGAGGGTTTTGACTTTGACCTTTGCAGAGAGCTCCTATGGTCTCTATCAAAGGTAGTGCCAGTGGAAATTTGGGGCTGCATTTATGCCCCGAAGGTCTGAAAGGTCTCTGGCTCCTCAGCCCTGTGGAAATCAGGATTTAGGTTGCTGCAAGAACATTTCAGTAAGTTTGGACATGGTGTTTGAGGAAAGTCCTCTTTGGTCTAGCTGGATAGAGAGATGCTTAAATACTGCTTTTTATGAAATTTAGTGGTGAAACTGCTGTTAATTGCAGTAAGATACAGATTATGCTTATTATAAAATTTACCATCACTGTGAGCTGACAGTATTTCTCTCCTCCTACCTGAATTGAGATAGTGCTGGTGTGTACTTGTACAGCACTCTGATTTGGGGTGGCAGATGGTGACTGTCCCAGGAACAGACTTTGTTACAGTAAAAGGAAGAGAGAAAATAAAATCAATTCATAAGGTGTTTGTTGGGGTTTTCCCAAGTTTTTTCCTGCAGTTCCTAATAATGTGCAATGATTTTTGAAGGAGTCATCCAGAAGCCTGGAATACTTTTTTTTTTTTTTTTCTGGTTGTAGGAGTTAAGGTGTGCAGTGGTTAATTTTGTAAGATTTAAAATGCTTTTTTAACTTGCTTCTGGAAGTGTGTGGTGCTACTTGCTATTCTCATCTTCCTTTATTTTTCTTTTTTTTTTAAACTATCAGGACAAAACTGACAATGCGTTTACTGAAATAATTAGCCAAGGGGATGTGGAGAAGGGATGTTTTTATTAATGTATTTTACCCCTTCATTCTTCCTTTCTGATGGGTGAAAGGCACTTGGTGGGGCCTGGAGACAAGACATGAAAGATGCAACTGCAAACATTGATATTAGGAGGACATGTGGGTGTGAATGACTGATTCTTTACACTTCCTCTAAGTAAAATTAAAAATAGTAATAATTTAATAAAGGAAGGAAAGACCAATCAAAGCCACATGAAAATAATTCTAAAATATCATAAAAAATTCAAAATATCAACCATATCTCTTTATTGATACTGGTTGTCCTGTGAGGATACAAATTTGCAGACAGGAGAAATCAAGGTGAGCCACTGCCATTTGTCCTACCCATGAAATTGGTGCCTTTTAAGAAGACAGAGAGGTAGAGGGTGGAGCTGAAAAGGGAATGTTAAAAGAGAAGGGGCCACTGAAAGCTCCAGTCTGAGGTTCTCACAGTGGATTTTATGAAGTATCATGTTCTGGTATATAAATAAAATATTTTTGGCGCTAATCCCAGCCCCTTCTCAGTAAAAAACTGGATTAACGTGTCAGAAACAAAAGTGACACTGACTGAGCAATCTGCAAGTCTGTCGTTCCACTGTTAATAAATACATTTAATTAAGAGTAATTATAAAGAAACTTAATTTGATTGTTGGTTGAATGTGTGCCTATTGTAGTAGAACACACAAAGATAAATCTACTTGGCATGTAATTAATTCAAACTAGAAATCCAGTAGGTACATGACTACATTTCTGTTGTTAGATTAGATTTCTAAGGATAATTAATTTAACCATTTTATTAGCATTTAACCACATATCTAAAAACTATGAGCTACTAAACCTGAAAATTAATTTGTTGCAAATATTTGTTAAGTAATGATTAAATATCTAAAGACTTTTGATCAGTTTTCAAGTGTTGAGCAGGTTTAGTGTTGCATAATAATGTCATCTAGAGAGTTCTAGGTTACTCAAAAGCAATGAAGAATACTGTTAGCTGTTAAAGTTTAGATCAGATGTCTGAAAATTAGTTTTTTGTGTTTTCAGACTTTTCTGAAAACTGGTATCCGGCATAACCCTGAGGTGGAACAGTTGGGCTAAAGGGGATGGCAAGAGGATGGAAAACTAATTTGAAGGCTTGGTTGAGAACTAGGCAGAGAGAAGGCTTAAACTTGAAATTTTTTGGTTCAAAATGAACAAAAGCCACTCATCCTTCTTCATAACTTGTTGCAAACATTATATTCCATGATTCACGATATCCTATCCATCAAGACATCCAATTTATAGATCCTGTGTTGACTTCTGCAGCAGTCAAGGAGCTCAGTTATTTGCTAATTGAAACATCTCTGTTTTGCCATCCTGTGATAGTGTCAGAACAGTAACGTTCATTAAAGCAACACAGCAAACCTTTTGAAAAGGGAACATAAAAATAAATGAAAAAGATCTGGCAGACTGTGCCTGATCGGGTTTAAAGGCCAGATCATTTTGATAATAATTTTTTTCTTTAAGCACTAGATTGTGTTTTCCTTCTTTGCCCTTTCCCACTTTTTTACTTGATGGTCAGCAATAGAACTTTCCTAACACATTATTAACTTCCTAGTCTGAAAACCTCCAAATCTCTTTGTTTGCACTTATCTCAAAAGTGGAGTGTGTGGTTCCACTCTGAGGTCCCTCTGTGAAGATTTTTAGCTCACTGTCAGCTGCTTGGACAAACACTGGGCAAGTTTAAAGGGAAAGCAGTAACAGGGTAGATGAGGCAAAATTAATTTTTCAGTAGAAAAATTTTATAAAATGTATTTTATAAAATGGCCAGCTGAGCAGCAGAGCAGATGATGAGTATCTGTCTGTATTCTTGTGTTAAATATGCTGCTTAAAGGTTTTTTTGAGAGGTTTTTGCTGTACTGGAGATCTTGGTCAGGGGATCTCCATCACTGTCTCCCAGAGCAGGACTCTATTCCAGAACTTCTCTCAGTGCCAGGAGATTATCCAGTTGTAACTCAATATTAGCAGCGATTCAAGGCATACTATCCCAAGAAATTTTTGGTTTTTTCTAACATGTGTGGCAGCTTTGTGCTTTGGCTTTAGTTGTTGCAAACTTTTTTTAGGTGGGCCTGGAAACAAAAAAAATTTGAGAGATTTCTTTGCCTAGAGAGGGATATTGGTGTGTGAAATGCTTGTATTTTTTATTTACTGCCTCAGGCAGTAAAGTAGAGTTGCAGCTCTGTGTTTTTTCCCTGATGGCTGGCATGGCACATCATGGAAAATCTCTCTGAAGAGAGAGAAGAGGGAAGGGAGATTTGGCATCCCAGAACAGCCTGGTATTTCAGGTAATATTGCTGGTATTTCAGGAAATTCACGTGGCACAGTACATGGCCCTGGTGTCACAGCCAAACTTCAGCTGTAGTGTTACACACTTGTTCTGGGTTTTGATGGGGTTTCTTACCCTGCAGATGTGGTTGTTGGTGTGTCCATTGCCAGTGGTTCCCTGCACTGTTTGCAATTTTATTTCTGGTGGCAGAAGACATCAGCGCATGTACAGCTCTTTGTGTGTGTGCATACAGTGATTTTCCTTTTACTTTCCTCATTTTAGAGAGACACAGAACCATGGGGTGGCCTGGGTTGGGACAGACTTTAAAGCTCATTCCAAGCCCCTGCCTTGGGCAGAGACAACTTTCACTAGAGCATCCAAGCCCCATCCAACCTGGAAATGAAAATCTACTTTAACAGAAAGACTGAGACTGTGTTTTAATTAAGTACCACTGCTCCAACCTTTTACTTGTGGGATTCCAGGCTGTTATAAAATTTCTGCTAAAGATTGAGTTGTTAAGTGCGGTAATATTGTATTTCTTCCTTTCTGATCTTATTTAAAATAAAATGAAATTATGCTTAAATATTTTCAGAGAAAGGGAATATGAACTTTTTTTTTTTGTAAGTTAAGAATACTGAGGATTTCTGGTTTTATGTGGAAACTAAAGTCTCAGCAGCCAAAATCACTACTGTGTTCTACAGACTTCAGCAAAGTGTTAATTTATGTTCTCATCCTTACATATCTTTAATCGCTGAGAATACAGATTTTCTTTTGTACTTTTTTTAACCTTGTTTTTGTCCTTTCTCAAGGGTTGAAACTTTTTGCCCTTCCCAATATTTTGTCTTGTGTTCTACCCCTCCCCTCTTTTGTATTCCATGCTGTATTCCATGCTGTCCACTTCCTGAACTACTGTGCTGCTCCTGTGTTCTTCCTGATGTATGAACTCTTAAAACACTTGAACAATAGAGAGGCAATGATGAGCTAAAAGATATTAATAAAATTTAGTGTTTTCCAGATAAGAGCTGATAAAATTGCACCAGTGAAAGCTGCAGAAACCAGAGAACAGTTGCTGCTTAGTGTGATGTCACTCCTGATGATAAAATTAGTGCTGGTGTCAAGGCTTATTTTCAGTCAGGAAATACTTAAGCAGTTGTGCTGTGGCTTTTCCTGGCTGCAGTGGGTTGCATTGTACACAGTTCTTGTGAAACCTGCGCAGCAGAGAGGGGTGGTGCCCTCTGTAAATGCCAAACACTTGGTGCTGGGTTTGGGGAAAGTCAGAGAATACTTTCCATGTGTACATATATATTTATATGCCAATTCTCACTCAGAATGCTGTAACCTAATCTGGCATTCCAAAAATAGCAAGCTTTAGTAAAAGTGCTGTTCTTGCTGTGAATTTTTTGGGAAAATTAGCCAGGTCTGAAAGTAATTTGGCAATTTTCTGGGAATTCTACCTCCAGAGCATGCAGGAGTCTTGGGTCAGGGAATGCCAGGTATGCAAGACATGCATTCCTGCCTTGGATGTCTGATCCTAACCTCAGCCCCAGAGCTTCTTGAGGATGGCTCATTTCTTCTCCTTAATTCAGTTTCTAGTGATCACATTTACAAATTTGTTGCTTCTTTGTGTTTTTTGGGGGTTTTTTTTTGTTTTTTTTTAGCAAGCCTGAAGAATGCAGGGGTTAACATGGTCTAAAAATCTCTTTCTAGATGGAACCAATAAGGATTGTGACTAACAGGTTTTTGTTCTTAATTCAGTGCCATGTAAATTCAAGGTAACCAGGGAAACCAAGAGCTTGCTATCCTTATATACTTTGCAGGGTGCTTTCTGGAAATAGTGTTCTCCAATCTGTCATGATCAGTATTCTTTGAGAACACAATAAATGAAAATAACACAGGTAAGAAGCAAGAAGACAGAATCATCTTATTGTGCAAGTAATCATGCAGTGCTCAAAACTTATCATTTTGTTACAGATTTACTGGGAGCACTGGAAAATTACTAGACTGGAAAAAAAAAACAACCTGCTGAATGCATGGTAAAATAGGGTGTGTCACAAACTCAGCCTTTTGGAGCAGGTGCCTGGAGGGATGCAAATAAAAATGCTCTTCATTAGGAATCAGCTTTATCCCTGGATTTAGGGATGCACTCTATTTCTGTGGGTTTCCTCACATGTGTTGTGTGAGGAACCCTCACACGTTTCCTCCCACTTGGCACATGGAAGCCAAGGATGCTTCACTTTTTTTCCTAGTGAAACACTAATTTTAAGAAATTAGGATTTTACTTAAAAGCTAGAAGAAACTGGGCTTGAAATAGTTACCTGCAATTTAAATAATTGATTGCCTGGCAATTTATGTTTGCTTAGCTGTGCTTGCAATGGAAAGGATGAAACTAGTAGGTAGGGCCAAAGAACACAAACACTTGCAACCAGAAACTCATTCTTTGCAAAACTGGAGTTGCCCCAAAAGCCATTTGTATTGTCATTGATAGAAAAGGTCGAGAGTTCAGGGTGAGGAAGACTCTCCTTACTTCCTCCTTTTTAGACCCCTCCCCACAAAAACGAGCCCAGACTTAATTCAAGAAGCCAACCCCGCAGCTTAATAGCCATTCCAGCTAATTACCATGGGAAGGGGGATGGGAGGGGCTGGTATTATGAATCTGTATTTGTTTGAACCTTTTGTCAATAAATAGACTCTGTGACCACCTGTAATTTTGCAGTGTGTATTAGGGGGCTACCCCACGCTGCTGCCCAGTGTGAATAAACATACACTTTGTAACTTTAAATTGTTAGAGAGTCTTTTGTCCATCACAGTTGAGTATCAGTATTGGACCAATACTCATATTTTGGTAAATCACTGGTCCATGGAGTTGTGCAGCAGATCCTCCTTTTTTTCCTCCTGAATTTAATGTGGCTTAAGCTAGGAGCAAGCATGGCCATGTGAGGCCTTGATAAGGAGGGTGTGATGGATAATAAACACCCAAAGCAGGGACTGCACAGTGGTGCTGCTGACTTTGCCTCTCTGTTAAGATTTGTGGTCCCTGGGTGAGTAGAAATGTGCTCTCAATGCAGGCAGATTTGTGCCTATAATATAATGTAAGCATTTGCTGTATCAGAAACACAAAGTGCACTCATGCTTAGATATTGGTCTAAGTTCAGATTCTACCTAATCAGTAATGCCAAACCAGTAATAACTTTGGTTTGGTTGTTTTGGGGTTTTTTTTTTTGAGGGTGTGGTATATAATTAACAAATAAATTAATACATCTTAATCTGCTTTTCGAAACAAGCTTTTTGTTTAATGTATTATTCCTGAACAGCCAGAGGACTTTTTTCGTGGTGGACTTCAGGAATGGCCTTCACCACGTAGGAAGTGTTGCTTCCAGAGCAGTGGCAAAATCACTTCTGGGATCTGACATTTAGATTTCCATCTCTCTGCTATTAACAGATATGTGCTTTACTGTCTCTAAAATTAATTGTGAATCCCATGAAGATATGTAGAAAATGTTTCAAAACTAATTAAAAATTAACTACAAACCAAGTCAGATTTTTCATTTGTGGCTTGTATTCTTTCACCTCCAGAAAACTAGAAGCCATCAAAGAAAGCAAGCACTAGATTCTAATTTGGAGTGACTTATTGAAGGGAAATATTCACTAAAAAGCTCTAATGATATTTTTTTGACAGCTCCCTAATTCCTACTTGTTGCTAGTAAATCTGCATCAAACTTGCTGAGAGCCCTGGCTCTCTCCTGAGTCAAAGTAATGCGTGGCCTGTGATCATTTAGAAGAAATGGTATCTTTAAAAACACAGCTGGAGATTGTTTTTGGTTGTTTTCTTGGGGCTTTTTTTGTTCTTGCAGCATGTGGTAGAATCACAGCGGCTGGTTCTGCCATTCATATTCTGTTGCATCCATTGCCCAACAGCAATAAAGAATAAGTAGGCAAAAATAGTGTGTCTTACTCATATTGTATTTGAAAAGAAAACCCTACTCAACCCAGTCATTCAGTTCATTATTTTTGTCTGTATGTGCCAATCAATGTCTTAGGGATACCAAAATGCAGGGGTAATTTTTTCACTTTAAATTGTCTTCACTTGTTAAAAAATAAGGGGTTAAAAAGGGTCTGTGAAGATAATTTCCCACGTGGAACTGCTGTAAATGATGACAGCAGTAAGTGGGAAACATGTTTTTTCATTAATCTAATATTAATGAAAGGCCACCTTCCCTGAGTCTTGCTACCTTTGTTCATGTTTAATTGATGTGCTTGCACTATTTGAAGTCTTGATTTGCATCTGAAGATGCAAAGGGGGAGCACCCTTCAGCAGTGCGCAGTGATCTTTTCTTCTGGCCAACAAAACAGGGGCCAGAGAGAGAATTTGAGCACTGAAGTTCTAGTCAGAAAGATGCAAGTTGCTTAATTAACTGCTGGAAAGATTCCTGTTTTCCCTGGTTCATGAAAATTCCAGTCATATCTGCTGAGCTGAGTTGGGCAGAGCAGCATAATCCAAGGTACAGGGCACAAACAACTCAAAAGTGAACTTCAGACTGAACCCAGAGTGGAAAAAGTCATGTTGATGTTTTTGTTTGTGTCCCAGCTGGGACTCCATGGGCTGGGAGGGTTTTTCCAAAATTATTGCTTCTCTGACATTTTACATAAGGAACAGAAAAAACAACAGTTTTATGTACTAGATAGTAAAAGGGTGGAATAGTAAATGGGTGAAATGCTTTTACACCCCATGTATATCTGAAACAATAATAAAGCAGCTTGGAAATCTACTTGAGTGTTTTTAAAGCCCAGGAAATGAAAAAAACCTGCTCCTTGAAATCCTTTCCCACCCAGTTTCTGTGATTCTGTTATTGTGGCCGACCTCCACACAGCCCGCTGCTGTTAGGGTAATTAGAGCATTTAGTAGTGCATTACCTAAAGGCCAATTAACATCTTGTAGCATGTGAAGGGCAGTTTAGATGCCAGTAGTTCCTTCTTGAAGCACTTTTTAATAATTTTCTTGTGCTGTGTCTCCGCAGGTGCTCTGAATGACCTGTTGGTAAGAAGTGGGTGCAATAATGAACAGTGGGTTTAGATTTGACATGTGGAACTTTGAACGAGTCAGATTTTATCCCTCTGGATGCTGCAGTTGCAGCAGGAGGCTGATGTTCCTTTTGGGAAGGCATTCCATGTTTATTTCAAAGCTGCAGGCAGAAATTACCTATTTTCTTTAAGGACTTACTCATCTCACCATAAGTGGTGTCTTCATTTTTAAAGTGTTGATAAAAGATAAAATCTTGACCTTTTAAACGAGACTTCTTAGTCAGCTTAGTGAATTTCTTTTCACAGTTTGGTGTATCAGAAATAAGTGATGGCAATATTCTTTGCAAAAACAAACAAAATGAGAGCTTTGCAGCAGTTTCCCATGTTTTTCCAAGGTATATTGGCTTGACACAAAGCAGCCTCCACACATACTTGTCACACAGGAAAATGCCACATCATTACTGCCTTTTACTCCCCAAGCTGTACTTCCCATTTTATTATGTGTCATCTTCTGGCATTTCAATCTATATTTTAAATGAAAAGAAGTTATTTAAATACACATGTCAAATATGAAATCTTTCTTATGTAAATTTCTGTTAAAGTATTCATTTTTTTTAGGCAGGTTTAGGTAGGTTCCTTGCATAGGTTTGCTATTGCATTTTGAGAATAATGCTAATTTTGAGGTAAGACATGATGTGCTACGTAAGAAAACTTGTCTAAATGATAACACCCTAAAAGAAATATAATGCTAACTACAAGCCTACCATTTGTTTAATAAATCGCATTTGTAGCAATTTTGCAAATCATCGTTCCTGTAGAGAAGAAATCAGCTGTGCCCTTTTCAGATGGCATGTTAAAATGTGTCTCTTTTTTTAGCCAAACCATTTTTTGCATTCCACCCCTTCAGATTCCCACTCCTGGGATAAACTGGAGTATAAAGAACACAGTTTTACAGGTTTGATGGAGAAAAGGTGCAGCAGTGCCCTTCAGAAAAGCTCCCTGGCAGGTGCCCTAGCTTTTCCTGATGGAGAGGGCTCTCCTGGATGTGTTGGGAATGCTGCTCCAAGGAAACACCTTCCAGAGCAACACTGCTGGCACCAAAGCTTTGGGGACAGCAGACATCTCAGCAAAGGTTTCTGTAGGAACAGGAACATGGTGTGTGTTCACCTTCCTGCAGATAACACAGAACCTAGAACAAGGACAACTACCATGTAAAGGAACTTTTAGCTGTTTCCTGTGCAATATTTTACACTCAGCCTGCATTGCCAGGTCTCTGCAGGTCAGTAAAAGCCCCTCCTTGTGCATCACTGACCTGACTCTTTGACTGGATTTGTTTTGTAAGATAAAATTTTACATTGCTCACTTCATCTTAAACAGGAGGGCTGAAGCACAGAGGTATACAACAAATCCTGTGAGTGGAATCACATGTCTTACCCTTCCAGATATCCTTGTGATATGAGTTAAAAAAAAAAAAAGAAGAAAAAAGGTTCCAAAGCATGTAAAGGAAAAATAAAAACACTTGAGGTTGAAAACTGTGATTGCAGAGGTGGGCTGTGTTTCTGTGTATTGAGAATTAAAGGCAGCGTAGGGGAAGTGAGAGAGGAGGTTCTGCATTGTCCCCTGGGACTGAAGGAGACCCTGGGAGCTGTAATGAGGCACCAGAGCTCTGATAGCAGGTGATAAACTGTAAAGTGGAATATTAACTTCCCATGATTTGAATAGAATCAGGCTGAGTGAATAATGAGGCATTTCAGTAACGAGCGAGGGGTTGGCGTTTGAGCCAAGCCCTGTGAGCTCCAATAAAACATCCAGTTAAATTTGATCTCTGCTTGAAACAGGGGGAGCAGGGGGAGAAGGAAAAAGAAAACACTGCAGAAACTGTCACAGCACAGCTGGTCTGCAGCTGGACAGTTAATTCTGCCACAAATAAGAAACCCATTTCGAGTTATTGAACCCTGGGTGGAAAATGATGGGATATTTTCAAACCCAAATAGGAACTTCACCCAGCCTTGTTCCATCCTAAGCTGCAGACTGGTCTCAGATCCCAACTAATCAGCTGTCTAAGCCTGGGAAATTCAAACTCCCTCTGTAAGGAAGGTCCAAACACTAAACCAGGTTCTTGTTCCAAGGATCTTTGGGAATTTGTGTCATTTCTGTCTCCAGCCAACAAACCCCATGGAACAAGGAACCACCAAACCCCAGACAAGCAGAACAGCCACGTTCAAAGGAAAAGAACCATTTCCATAGGATTCTGCACCTGTACCAACCTGCCTTGGAGAAGAACCATAAAGCTGCAGCTGGATCTTATTTTCTTTATGCAGCAGCTAAAGATACTCACACTCACTTGAAAAATGAGCCAACAACTTTGAGTAGCTGTTAGCTGTGCATTCCATGAAGAGAGCCTCAGCTTTGCCCTTTCTAGCTGGGTAATTTGCCCTGGGTTAAACTCTCCTGTGGATTCCCCTCCTCTGTGGTTTGTCACAGCAGACCGCTGTGCTTCCTTTGGAGCCATTCCACCATCCTAATTCAATTTGTGGTTAGGCTTATTTAGCTGTTATTTGCTTCATGGAATCAAGCATTTGAGAGCTTGGTGTCTGCTCATGAGTGCACTAAAAGTAACTGCTTTAATTAAACAAAAAAATGAAGTTTGTTCTGTGGTTTGAAGTGCAAACATTATTACCAACTTCACCAGTCACCACTCATTTTAATAGAGATGTATAATTGCTGCAGTAAATGCTTAACTCTAAATTGCACATTTTTATAAAGGGGACCTGTTCAGTGGGAGTTTTTTGTGTTTCAGGGTAAAGATTGAAAAGTTCTTAAAAAATGTAGACTGAAGTAAAAGTTATAATCTTTTTGATTGAAGTTGATTTTTGCTTTGAGTGGAAATGTCTCTGCTGTTCTCTTAAAAACTCTCTGAAAACTGTCTCAGTCATGTTTTGGGGTGGTGTTTCATTCCAGAAAAATAAGGAGGTTTTTCGTTACACTAACACTATTTTAATACCAATCTAGAATTTTCAGAGGAAATATTTTAAAAATCCTTGTTGTCTTAAAACACTTATAAACTGATTATTTGAGAGACATTTCCCAGATGTGGCTTGAGACTCAGGTGATTGTCTGCACTGTGAGCAACTTGGAGTAATTTTTTTTTTTAATGGTAACTAATAAATCCATATTCTTAAGGAGTGGAGAAATCATTCTAATGTTCATTTGGTTTAAGGGATGCAAAGAAACAGGCTGTGCAGTTACTGAAAAGAGATCTTTTTATTCATAAAGTTATGATCCCAGGAGCTCACTGAAGACCATATAATTTTTATCCATCTCTAGTGTGGGATTTATCTATTTCTTGCAATTGAGTTTTAAGTGACGATATTGTGTTTATAGTAATATTGTGCAGAGAGCTGGCATTTGGGTTAATGGTGAGGACAGTCCCTAACCAGAAGTGCAGACTGAACAAAGCTGTGGAAAGCTGGAAGAATGGCTCCAAGGATGGCAAAGGGAAAAATCCTTGAGGAGGCTGGATAAAATGAGAGCTGCATTCCAGACAAGTTGCTTGGTTTGGCATCTAACACTTTGTCAAAAAGACCAATAAGTTCTATAATAGCCACTTCAGGAGATGGAGCACGGCGTGCAGATCAGGACATGTTTAAACACTGAATTTAAATATGCAAATCAGCGGCTAAACATAAGCTGCTGTTTCTACTTTTGTGTTTAGCTTAAAACCACACAACAGGCTGTGATGAATTAGTGCCCCCAAGGGTGGAGGGATGCACTGTGCTCCCTGGAAGAATATCAGGATAAGGATCTCTGGTTAACTGGGCCTTGAGAAAGGGCTCCACTTTTTTCCCTTTTTCCAAGGAATTTAGAAAGCTGTGAATCCCTGCTCCACTGCCCCAGCTTTTGGCTTACAGCTTGCTTTGTGCTCCTAATGTTAGGATTTTATCAGAAATTTCATGTCCAATCGAGGTATTTTAGCAATAGTAATAAATCAATAACTGTTTTAATTTCGATAAATGAATATTTTCTGATGAATAATTCTATTCTATTGAATTTCTATTGAAATTATTTTTACCCTAAGTACAAAGACCTCTGCATCAATGGAATCTCCTTCAAGAATTCCTTGGACATGAGATGGTTCTTCCCAAGGCACTGCTTTCACTGCAAGGGGAAGCAAAGGGACTGTTTGGTCCTCAAAAAGGAATTTTGCAAAGGAGTCCATTTCTGCAGAAGCAGCAAGAATAAAAATCTGGGAATTAAAGCAGCACTGCAGTATTGGCTAAATAATTTTAGACCATGAGAAAAAAATAGAGAAATAAAACCAAATACTTTTTTGTAAACTTAGTACTGTTTATAAATCTAGAGTTTTCCATGTGTTACCAGATGTTTAATTTACCACGTCAGCTCTTGATATTTTTTTCTGATAAGTATGAAAGATAAATCTATCACATTTTTTCTTTTTAACTGCAATTGCATTTTCAGCACACGATGCACTGAAATAATAGATTGCTTAGCAAAGTAAACATATGAAAATGGTGTTTAGAATTTCTGTGTAAGCAGTAATTAGGGAACTGCTTGTCAGTTTTACAGCATTGTGAAATATTATGGCATATTGTGACTTTATTTTTACAGAATCTGTTACATACCTGTCACGTTAATTCAACTAGAAAGCATTCTTTATGACAATTCATATAATATCATAAAGGCAGCCAGTCATGTTTGTAACTGAATCATTGCATGTCTCAATGTTGAAATTAATTTGGAAAGGAAAAAGAGAGTGCAAGAAGTATAAAACACATTTTAAAGGATGCAGATTTTTGTTTGCCATTCCTCTTGCAATCAAAATATTTTTAAGATGTGAACTTGCTTAATTAGACGTGTCTACACAAATTAATATTTTCTCTAGTGTTGACAGAAGCGATCACAAGAGCAACAACAAAATACCCAGCACTGATGAAAAAATATAAAACTTTTATTATTGTTCAGTTTTTACAGGGCAGGATGGATTTTTAACATTTATTCAATGACTCTGAATGTGTTAATTCTTCCTTGGTCCACTTTTCCTGTTGGCCAAAGTGGACTCGTGGCTGTTCTCTCATAACAAGATGTAAAGTTTTTGTATAACTAGGTGTAATCTTTTAAACCCTGCAAAATGTGCGCTCTTGGTAATTACCTAAGGTTTGAAACATGAACTTTCTGTCCTGGTGAACTACAGGCTACACAAATGAGAATTTATTTCTCATTTATTTCTTAGTTTGGTCATTTGGGTTTTGGTTGTTTTGGGGTTTTTTAAGCTTTCTCAGGCACTGCTTTGCAGAAATGCAGTTTGTATGATTGGTGTCTCAAGCCTGTCTCCTTATAATAAATATGATTGAGTCTTATCTGTGCACCTTATTTTTGTTTCCATCATTTACAGTTGTTTTTAGCAGTCTCTACCTTGCTCAAACAGCACCAGGTGTCAGCTCAAGCATTTTTACTTGGGCTTATCCGTGTCCCATTACCTGCTAAGGCAGGGGCAATAAAAGGTTTTACAACATTTCTGTGAAGTGCAGCTTTTGGAAAAGCAGCCTTGCAGTCTCTGAGGCTACTTTAAATAAGTTATTTGACTTTGTTGTGTCCTCCCAACGTGCTGGAGTTGAATTACCTGGAGCTGCACACAGCTGGTGCTGCTGGGCAACCTTATCACAGTTTCTAGATGGTCATTTCCCTCTGTATAGCAGTTATAATTAATACTGTGTACTGAAGCATCCCTCTACTGATTTGTTTTTATTAACATGGCCTAGAACAGTGATAGTCAATACCATTAAATATTTTTATCCTTCTTGGATAAAAGTAACAGAGTGGATATTAATTGAGCAAATAAAAAGGCTTTATGAAACATTGTTATAAAGATATCTGTATACTTTATTCCTCTCTGAAATGGTGCAGATTTTTTCCAATAATGTTTACCACAAGCCTGAAGTGTTTTTTACACCAGTTCAAAACAGAAGTTGTTAATAACAGTGACAGTATCTACTAAAAGGAGCTATTGCTCACTTAAAGGTAGTTTAATATTCAAGATTACTTTTTTCTTTGCTTCTTGGTTTTATTTCCAACTTTCAGATTCAATTTTTAAACATCTTGCCAATGTTTTCAATTGCAACAGGACTTGGATTTCTATTCCTTGTTCTATGTCCATTCCCATCGTGTTCCAAGGGACATGAGCTGATTTAAATGTTACATTAATGAACAAGAGAAGTACTTGAGAAGGGGCAACTGTGGCATTATTTTCTAAATTAAACCAGTAGATGTAATTCTATTTATATTTTATTTGCCTGTGCTTGCTGTGTGCTGGGGTGTTCAGCATATGCACCCAGCTTTAGTTGGACAGAATACAATCTTAATTAAATGATTCTGGAAAAGCTGGTGGTTGTACTTTTGGGTTCCAATATTCTTATTTTTTCTGTCTGATTTATATATTTGAGACAGCTTTTTGTTGGCCAAGTGGGAAATCTTAGGAGATTATGACTGCTGACTTTGAAGATCCTAATCCTGTAACAACTGATTTTGATGGCTCCTCAATACTAATTACTGCTTGAGCACTTGCTCTCTGTTATGAATCATTAAATAATAAGAAACTATGAATAAAAGTAGTGTGGTTTTTAGATTCAGCTGAATGTACTCTCTCATAAATGCAGATAAGTTTGTTTCCCTTTTTTTATGTAGTTTTTGGACTAAATGATGAAAATATATTCTATACCATAGAATCACTTAGGATGGAAAAGACCCCTGAGCTCTTCAGCCCAGATGTCAATATGGCACTGGTAAGAATATAAATATAAATAGAAATAATATTATACATTAAATGCAATATCATATATATTATATGATAAATCATATATCACATATTTTATATAATATATTATATATTATGTATTACATATGTGTGTATAATATATTCTTAATATAGTCTATATTAAGATAGAATTAAGATAACATTAGGATATATTAATATTCTATTATATATTATGTATATATATAATATAGAATATATATGTGTGTGATTTATTTATATATCTATATACACATACATATTTTTATATATATGTATGAGTTACTTATGAGAGGAACTGTGCATCTGCTGAGTTTTGATTAATCTTTCATTTTAAATTGCAACCTGAAAAATCAGTTCTTCTAATTTTTTTCTTCAATTAAAAAGAATGCTAGAGATTTTTTTCTGTGTGCGTGGGGAAAACCCACCAACACAGAAGCACACCACACACACACTCCTCTCTGGCAAGAATAATGTCAAATGAAAATTGAGAAACTAAGGCACCCTGCAGATGTTTTGAGACAGGGCTGTCCAGGGATATTTGCTGCAGATGAGGGGAATGATTGCAGACTGAAAGGCTGGTTGAAATTACAGCCCACATCAGGGATTCTTTGCAAAATTTCTTCTTTATCCTTTGATAGCTGTTGAAGAAAAGATGTTCTGACAAAGTAGGCATTGTCACAGAAATCTCTTTTCCATTGCATTTTTTGAGGAGGATACTTTGGGCTGAGTTCAGACGCATCTCTTGGCACTCCAGTGGGAAAAGAGAAACACTGAGAATTATTTATTTCCTGGTTTCTGTTGATGAAGAAGGGGGAAATCCACAAGTTTTGCTTGGTCTTTATTCACATGCTACTGCTCCCCTGAATTGTAGTTTTAAAATGCTCCAATCCCCTTTTGTTCTGAAAAGCCAAAAGAGCTGCACCAAGTCCATTCTCCCAAGAAGACAACTACACAGTTTCAGCATTCATGTTTTTTAAAGTTTGGGGGTCCCTCTCTAAAGTGACAGTGCAGATAAAGTTTTCCTAGGGAAGAAATCCCCCCCTGTGATGGTGTAGGAAAAAAATGTGTGTTTTGTGTGCTTGTCAGTGGGTGGAGACGGATTTGGATATGGATGTGACCAGAGTGATGGCATGGGAGCCATTCCTGGGAAGGGAAAATAAATAACTCAGCATTAGAGGTGGTTCTGCTTCCCCAGCTCTGAAAAAAAGGATTTAAGCTTGATGGGGAAAAAAAAAATTGCATGGCAAAACTCACTATTTTCAGTACTTGACAGCTCTCATTGTTACCAGGAGTCCCATTTCATGTATTTTATAAATATTTCAAATCAAGGTCCCTTAGATGAAGATATTAAGTTGCTATCATTTCACTGCAGAATGTCACTGGTGACAAGTAATTTTGAAATGTTCCAAACAGGTTTTCTTCTTCTTTATAATTTTTCTTGTTTTTCAGTGTTCCTAAATACTCCCTGATTCCTTTCACACTTCTGTCTTCCCAGTCAGAATTCATAAAGAGGGTGGCAATGGAAATGCAGATTAAAATGCTCTTGAAATTTAAGTATTAAATGAAATACTGCTTGAGTATTTTACTGTGATTTTTTTCATGTAATCCTCTACTTTTCTGGAGTTTATGATTTTTTTTTTTCACTTGAGGATAAATTCTTGATATAAAAAGTGAAGAGAGAAAATAAATTCCCTGGCCTAGGAATGTTAAGGCAACATATCTCACTAGATGGATATCTTGTAGTCGAAAGTAAACTGGTTCAAAGTAATTTATCTTTTAATTTTTTAGGAGTTTTGGATTGTGACAAATGGAATACTCTCATTTTTCACGAGTTAAGTATGTAATTGGAAAAATTTCACACATCTTTATTTCTGGTTTTCAAGAAGCTCTGATTTTGTTGTGTAACTAATGGCAGAGTGTGGAAGGATTACAGTGGATTAATTTGCAGCAGCTGCTGTAACAACATCCTAATAGTTCCTAAGTATAAAGGTAGGACCTGTTTATCTCTTTTTAATTGTGTAAAGCACATATCAGATGCTAATAAATCTGTGATGTCTAGCTAGGCACAAAAGATGCTTCAGATATAAATTGTATTTTATAATTAGCTAGCTCTGTGATGCAGATGATTTTGACCCACCTTCTGCAGAAAATATAATGTTATGTGTTTGCTACTATGTCCTTCTTTCACATTAGAGTACAAATTTCTGTGAAAGTTTTGACATAATAATTTTCTAGTGTCCTTCCTGAATGTGTGTTGTGAAGAGAATGAAGTACATTGTCTTAGGTCGCAGTGCAGGATATGATCAGGGGTATCTATTCTATCACCATCTGTTGAGGGTGGGGGCAGTGATCCTGATCTCCATGGGAGATATCTCCTGTTAATGAGCCATCCAGTGAAACCAGCTGGGGCAATGTTCTTTATCTTTTCACAACCCATCCTTCCTTCAGGGAGTTTTCTTCTGCTAATGGCCATTGAGTCCCACTGTGGGACTGAAAAAATTACTTTATCCCATTAAAAATTGGTCCAGCCAGAGGGAAGAGCCCAACATTTCTTACCAAAATAAAAACAGAAAAGTTAAGACACTAAAGTAGCCCCTTTTTCCACTAAACTCCAAAAAACCCCCAAACTTCTCCACATCACCACTAAACCCCCAAAGAAAAACTGCACCTTCTACAAAACCACTGTTTCAACTGAACCACATCTGTCACTGCAAGAAAACTGCAGCCACCATTGAATCAAACTGCTATCAACACCCTGACTGACGAGGTGTCAAGTTGTACTCTGGCTTTGTCAGAATTTGTTTGTTTCTTTATGGTACTGTATTTCTATTTTAATTTTCCTGATAAAAAGTTGCAATTCCTAATTGCTCTGTCTTTACCTAAAAGCCCCTAAATTTCAAAATTGTAACAATTTAGAGGGAGAGGGTTTACATTCTCCATTAAACAAACAACAAACTCCTGCCTTTCTTAACAAACATCTGTCCTCAAAACCAAGACAAACATATGACTATATGTTCTGTATGGAAGGAACTGGATTAGAAGGGTGAGTTGTTGGATTTGAAGCAATCACTGAATCCAAGAAAGGTTTGGGTTAGGAGGGACCTTAAAGCTCAGCCCTACTGAGCTCTCCTGTGCAGGTGAACAATCCCAATTATCTCAGCCTTCCATCTGAAATGATCATTAGGTCTGGTGACACCAGTCATGTGCAGCAATGAAATATTCCTTTTTTAAATTTATGAAGATGCAGATAAAAAAGTTACTTTGTCCCTACAGTTTCTCATCTGAAACTGTTCTAAAAGATGATCCACATGCTGATAGCTCTGATTGTAGAAAACTGGTAATTTACAACTTAAAACCATTAACCCCTATTAGCACTTTTCCCTAGGATTGATTCCAGTGCCTCTAGTGAATATAACTTGCTTTTAGCATTATGGCTTTGTGTCTGGGTTGTGCAATAAGATTTGCAGCAATAAGGGTGTTTTGCAGGGATGGCCTCTGATGCATCCATGCCCCTTTTCTCCACACAGCCATTTCTGATTGATGAGATCTTTGGATTTTTCTTAGTTAGCTGAATCCTCTTGACTTTTATACTTATGGCTTTCATTCCCACTCTGTATCTCCAGTCATGGAGATAATCCAGTTCATTTGCCAGGATATCTCATTTCTGCTCCTTGCTGACACTGCTCCTAACTTTGTTTTAGCAGTGCTCATCTGTTCCTCGAGCCAGGGTAATACAAAGAAAGTAGTAAAGAGATGGGTTTCAAGAATAAAGTTGATTCTTTCATTTCAGAGCATGGTTAGGATACAATTTGACATTTTTCATCCTAAATAAAGTTAAAATCTGTCTTCTTTTTTTCTTTTTTTTCTTTTTTTTCCTCTCATGGCGCCTGAGTGGTTTTAGCTGAATGTAAAACAATGCAATATGTAAGACATGCAACTTTGAAGCCATGTCAGTCAGAATAACAGAAACCTTCCTTTCTTATGTTGCTACCACATAATATATGAATATAGATGTCACATTTAGAGAAAATTCACTTCCATTCTGGTTGAATTGTTATCTTCAAAAATATTAATGCTCCAATTTGCAGAAAAACTCAGCTACTTAAGCAGCATAATGCCCTGTAAGCACTAAAATAACATTCTAAGTTCTTTTCCGCTAGTTATTTCAGGCAGGTTTGGTGCATCCTGAATATGCATTTTTCTTTGTCTCCATGGTCAACACATTATTCACTATAATTTAAATAGTGTCAGAATTACTTATTGAGATACAGACAACGAAAAGGAAAGGCCAAGTAAAAATTGAAAGTGGAAAAAAAAGATTAGTGGCTACAGGGCTGTCTTTCATGACAGATTTCTCTGTCAGCTCAGTCTTTGTTGGGCAGGGCAGACTTTTGGTTCTGAGGGTCGTCAATGCAATGTCAGAATGTCTAAAACCCTCAGGGTAGTAACTATGAACTCTGCATGAAGCAAAGAGTTCATGTGTTTCTGATGTGCGTTTGGGTCTTCTGGGGAATATTTACTATGCAGTGTGGTGGTGGTTCTGCGCTTTGGGGAGGGGTTGGGGGTCACTTTTGTTTATTTTTCTTTCTTTTATTATTTTTTTTTTTGGTGTTGTGTTTTTGTTTTTTTGGTTTTTTTTTATTTTGCTTTTTGTGAAGCTCTGTTTCATCTCATTCTCCCAAAACAAATTCTTTGTGTCTTTCCAAAAACGCTGCTTTGGGATCACTAATTGTGGCAAATTTCAGAGTGGCTGTTGAGATACCCAAACTTTGTGCAAATTTCCCATTGCTGGAAGGAGTTGCCTGGTGCCTCCCAAAGCTCTGCTGGCCTGGCTGTCCTCTGTAAGAGACTGGAGGGGAGGTTGGAATCAAAATTATCCAGTGACACTGTGGGTACAGTGTGGCTGCAAATTTGGTAGCAATGGCAAGCTGCTTTTCCTCATCTTGGCTAGATTTGGTAGCCTCAGCTTTTGATTTTATTTCTGGAAATATGCTCCTAATGCAGGGAGGTAGGAGATTCTACAAGCAGATTTCTTTCAGTTGTGTTGGACTTGTAAATCAGCAAACCTAAAAAAACTGATCACTTATCAATCAATTTATTAATTCCATTCTAAAACCATTTTAATTGCTTTATAGCTCCAGTGGTTTATGACGTAAATGTAATTAGATTTTTCCTAAGTGAGCAAAGCTGACACTGACCTTTGATACAGAATTGTAATTTCAGACAATATTTTCAAGTTCATGGCAACCTCTATTCATCACCATTGCAACCTAGAGCTAAATGATTTCCCCTCTAGTCATATTATTAATGTGGTTTTCTACTTAAATATCCCAGTGTAACCTTCTGCTAATTAACACACAGAAAAACAGAAAAGTTTATTCAGCATTTTGAATACTTGGGCCTCTGGCTGTCTTTTAGATGTCTGCATGAAAACCTCTTAAAACCAGGAGAGGATGCTTGTGCTGTGGGTGTGGCTGGGGATTGGTTTGTTTTAATTCCTTCTTGACAGCACCTAAAATTCACTGCACACTTCCAGCTTTGCAATACAGATTAGGATATAAGTATGAATCTGTGTTTAGAAATAGAAGTGCTCAGTGCTGATGCTCTTCATGAAAATTTACAGTTATTTCACAACCAAATAATGCAATTTGCTGACTGTAATCCAGTTAATTTTGTCAATATTGACGTGGCTAATGCAATTGCTTATTTTCTGTGTGTGCTCTCACAAGATGTAAAAAGGAGTCTATAATTAAGCACTGAAATAAATAAAATGCAATAATGAATTACCTCATTTAAAATGAAACAGTCATATGGTGTCTCTGCCATGAGGGTTGTGGGAGTATTTTGAATGGGCAGTGGCTGAATTGTCTGCCTTTCTTGGGAGTGTCTTTATCATTTTGTAAGATTTCTGATGAGGGCTGTGGATAATGTGTTGATGGTTGTTCCTCTCTGCTCTTGAGGAACATGTCATGGGCTTTGCAGAAAGAAGTTAAATCATTCTAATTGTGATTAAATGAAGATCCATCTTGTAAAGAACATCCTTTTTCTCTTGTCTAGAGGACTGGATTCCCAGGCTGTAGTTGAGTCACAAGGTCCAGGAGTTTCTGCGACTTCCATTGACTTCCAAGGGTGATGCAGATGTTAAAATGTGTGAATCTGGGAGATTTATGCATGTAATAAGTTCATAAGATGTGGTAGAGAGAAGGAAAGGGGAAAAAAGGAAGAAAAGTGAACACAATCACGGAATAAAAATTCACTGCTGGGTGGAAATCTTTCTGAAAGGTTTTGAAATGAGGGGAGTGACTCGGGTGCCTTTGGTATTGCTGGTTATGGCCAGGTTGGTGTTTCCCATTTCACTGTGGAAATGTGCTGTTTCTTGATTTGGGGAAATGATGCAGAATCACATCAGCTGCAAAAGTTGTGCTCAAGCCGTTTATGAAAAATGTATCAGACTTAGCTTTCCAAAGGAGAGATTTGAAAGTTCTGCCTCTGCCAGGGGAGAGTTTCTTTATTTAGATGGGCTGTCCATCAGTGGAGAGAGATGCACCAAACACAAACTGCTCCTCACCTTTGCCCCATCACATTTCAGCAGCAAGCACAGGCTGGCAGCCCAGGAGCAGGGACAGGAGCAGGGAATGCCCCCCATGCCAGAGGGCAGGGATGGAGGGGATTTTGGGCAGGAATTGTTCCCCAGCAGGGTGAGGAGACTCTTTAGCTATATATATGTATATATATATATATATATATATATATATATATATATATATATATGTATGACAGCCAAAGTATCCCATTCTTTTGAGTCTTTAGAAGTTTTTATCAGCACAGATTGGACATCAGAATGGAGAAAAATGCTGTGGAGGACATGGAAGAACAGGAAAATGGGAGGTGCGAAGCAAAGAGTTAAGAAAATTATAAGAAATTATATGAATTTCTAAAGCCGTGTAGTTTCTTTCAACAAAAACAACTTCAATTTTTTTTCATTTCTACTTCAATTAATATAATAAGGTCTTGCAGTTTAATTTACAACAGCCAGCTAAACTCCCTGGGAGGTGCCCTAGTGGTAATCAGTCATCTGAGAAAATGTAGCAAAGTGCAAATAGCTGGCAGATTCATAAACACATCACACTTGCAGTGCTGTTGTAATTTTAGGGTTTTATTCTTTCCAGAAATACGTGCATAGTGCAGTGTGCAATGATGCACCTGGACACATACCTAATATTGTGGAGGAAGCGTTTATCTCACAGATTTTCTCTTGATGGAGGATGAAGAATTGATGTTTTCTTCATGAGTGGAAGTGCTGGAAGTGAGGTCATTACCCATTTGTAAAGCCTGATCTGAAACTTGGGCCAGAAAAACTGAATTTTGCTTTTCCCCTGTTTTTAAAAGACAGTGAATGTGGAGCTCAGACTGAGCTGACCCTGAGACAGGCACAGCTCTGCTACAGGTGAGCAGGGGAATCCATCCTCTCCTGGATGCTCCAACCAGGAGTTCCCAGCCTTGCAGTGAGGAAGAAGGGATGTTTAATGAAAAATGGTGATGAAACGCTAATCTTAAAGAAATTAGGATTTTAGTTAAAAGCTAGAAGAAACTGGGCTTGAGATAGTTACCTGAAACTTAAATAATTGGTTGCCTGGCAATTTATGTTTGCTCAGCTCTTCTTGCAATGGAAAGGATGAAACTAGTAGGTAGATCCAAAGAACACAAACAATTGCAACCAGAAACTCATTCTTTGCAAAACTGGAGTTGCCCCAAAAGCCATTTGTATTGTCATTGATAGAAAAGGTCGAGAGTTCAGGGAGAGGAAGACTCTCCTTACTTCCTCCTTTTTAGACCCCTCCCCACAAAAATGAGCCCAGACTTAATTCAAGAAGCCAACCCCGCTGCTTAATAGCCATTCCAGCTAATTACCATGGGAAGGGGGATGGGAGGGGCTGGTATTATGAATCTGTATTTGTTTGAACCTTTTGTCAATAAATAGACTCTGTGACCACCTGTAATTTTGCAGTGTGTATTAGGGGGCTACCCCACGCTGCTGCCCAGTGTGAATAAACATACACTTTGTAACTTTAAATTGTTAGAGAGTCTTTTGTGCGTCACAGTTGAGTGTTGGTATTAGACCAGTACTCATATTTTGGTAAATCAGTGGCATAGAGGAGGAGTGGGGAAAATAACCTCCTTTCCAAAATGTAACCCATTATTGCAGGTTTATATTTTTGGAAGCCTGGCCTTTAGGTCATACTTTTGGTCTTTGTCAGCCCTTTCACCACACAAATGCTCTGGATTTAAGCCCTGTTTTCCTGCCTCACAGTGTAGTTCATTGAAATATGCTATTACTGTACATTACTCTTAATATATGAAGTCATATTAAACTCAATGGTGCATGAATTTTTCACTTCAATGTGACTTTGTGTAGTAAAAATGTATATAGTGAAAGGAATTCTTAATGAAGTAGCTTCCAAGACTTCTCCAAGAACAACTAAGGGAGTGAGAATAAAAATTTATTATCACATATTAGCACATAATTTGCTTTATAGTCACAGCTATATTTTTCTATATTTCTTTTTCTGGTGCATCCATAGTTGTATAACATACCTCTTATCCTTTTTTTTCCCCTAATAAAATGTAATTGTTTTAATAATTTAGGTCTGGGCTTGATATTGGTGCTAATTCTCTAAAAGGAAGAGAATTGGGAGAGGAGATTTTCTTGTGGCATGAAGTTTAGCAAGGAAGGAATTTGTAGGTAAATGAGTCCAAAAGGAAAGCAAGAAAATATACTTTCAGTGCATAATACCTAATAAAATTATAAAAAACCAAACAGATACCTTGAATTAAATCCAGTGTTCTAAATCATCACTGTAATTTTATATTGGCTGTGTGTGAATTCTCAGGTGAAGATAAACATGTTCTCTGACACTTCAAAGTTCTAAATGTAAAAGAATATAGGTTAAAGGAAATCTTTCATTTTTTGTTGAAGAGCTGACACTGAGGTGTCTCAGCAGGAGGTGCTGCTGCTTCTGTCCCCACAAAATGTTTCCAAGTTTCATTCACATTGGTTTGGAAAGCATAAATTGTAAATTTCAAGGAAGAGATCAGCTGTTTAAAGTTACTGTACTTGGGCTATATTTATAGGTTGAAATAATGAACTCTTGAATTCTCTATGAATTCCAAATAGGTAATGCCGTGAAATGAAGATCCTATTTTCAGAGTTTCACATTCTGCACAAACCACAACATGGATTGTAGCTCCTGTGTCTCACTTGAACGTGAAACTTGAGACCTGACACTACAAATGTGCTTTTAGCTGCTTAGTTATATTAATTTCTTCACCCCGCTTTTCTGTGGAATCTCTTTTTATCCAAAGAACCTGCACAGTAAATGAAATTCAAGGGGCTCAAATTCAAATTTAAGCTAATGTGAGACTGCTCTGGAAAAAAACAAATGGAGATACTTGTGTCCGTTCTGCAGTGCTAGATGTAGGAAGTAGATTAGTTTGGCTTTTGTTATGAGATTATTTTTGATATTGAGATAAGCTATTAGATGTTTAGTGCTCCAAGTTAAGGATTTATATTATTTAATAGACAACTGTTTGTGGTTGGTTGGTTGAGACTCAGTTGTGATGTTTTAATGTCAGAATGAATGTTACAATGAATGAGGTATCAAATCTATTCAAGAGCAAAGAAAACATCCTGAACATCTTTTAATTTTTTGATGAAAAAAATTAATCTTTTCAAGCAAAAGTTGCAACTACACAGTGCTTCTCCCTTTTTGACTGCTGTGCTTGAAAGCAAATTAAAAATACTAGAAATGTTTTAAAAACATTTATGTTTTTATTATTAATTTATTATTAATTTTATTATGAAATTAAATGCAATAAATATTGTGGTATATGAGTTTGATGCTATATTAAAATGATGCTTGAGCAGTGATAAAGATCCTTTACGGTTCCTCTCCCTCTCCCCCATGGTGTGGTAAATGTGTCAAAACCTGCAGCATTATTCATAACCAGGTTTAAGTTCTGTGCATGCACAAAAAGATATCTGGCGTTTTTTGGGATCGAGACTTGTGAAAATTCAGGGCTAAAGGAGTGACCATGGTGTTGCTAAGCAAACAACAAAAAATCAGTAAGAAATGAATCTGTACCATGCTTGAGTGCATCCTCTTATTTTCCACCATTATTTTCCACTCTTGTTTATTTTTAACCATTATTTTCCAATATATAATTCAGTTCAGTCTTTCTGCTGGAAACCTGAAATAATATAATTATTGTTAATGGTTCTATTCACTTATGACTAGAGGAGAATTTGGATTAGGATTTTGAAGAGCAAACCTTAATGGTCCCCATGTAGTGTATGAACTGCTAATAAAAGCAGGTCTTGCTGAAAGGCCTTTATTAGAAAAATTTCATTCCAGCACCTTCTCAATATTAAATAGTAATGAAATTGCTATCAATTTGGTGTGCTAAATGGAATTGATTACATCACTTTATGTTAGCACACACAGAGCATAATGTGGATTGGATTTTGAAAGCTAAGTGAATGCAACATTAAAAATGAGAATTTCCCTTTCCAGTGAAATCAGAACATTTATGGTGCAGAATAAAAACCTTAATTTTGGGCATTCTAGTTCAAAGTATTTAATAGAAGAGAACTGTATTTTGTAAAAAGAGTAGTCCAAAGCTATTTCACACTTAATTGTATTGTTCTGTCCCTTGCAAATTCCTCAGACATTCTTTATTCTGAATGCAGTTGGGCAAGGTTGAGAGAAATAAATGTGTAATCAAGCAGCACTGTTCAGTGAGGTCAGCACTGATCCAGTTCCAACGGGAACCAGCTGGGATTTGTGCCCTGCTTCCCACAGTGTCTGATAACTCTTGTAAAGGTGGGAGAACCGGAACACAGTAAAATTAAAATCACTCTTTCCTAACTACAGAAGGAATGATATTATTCAACCCTTTCTGCCCCTATTAGACCAGCCATCCTTCAGGAAGTCTCACCAGTTTGCAAGGAAGAAGTTTCAGGAACTCCTAGAAGTGAGAGAAGGTCCTTATGGGCAGCAGCATCCTGCTTGCTTTACTGATTTCAGGACCAGTACAGCTGTCAGTGTCTTTTTTAGCTTGAGTGCTCTCTGGATGGTTTCATTGCCGCTCCCAGATCCTGCCCTAGTTGCTTTTTGCCATTTAATT
>VRYO01002410.1:3669410-3681296 GCA_009812075.1 Sialia sialis
AGCCCACTTTCTTCTAAATAAAACCCTAATTTCTTTAAGATTAGTGTTTCACCTTGTAACACACTGAATTTCTTAAACTATTTCTCAGGTCTTGCCATGCAGTGTAGATGGAAATGCCTCCCATTTCCTGCTTTTCCCATATAGACATCAATCTGTCACACACAGCAACTCGGCTTGGCATTATAGACTGAGAAAATGAACTCAATAGCAATATAATCTTACTTTGCAATATAACCAAACTGCAGAAAACATTTCTGGAAGTACGTAGATTTAGGGATCAAATAAAATTTGAGTGTGCTGATATGTAGTAGTTTATGAAGGCACAACTTCTTTGTTGAGAGACATTTTTCCTTTTATTAATTCAAGTAAAACTCATCTTTCATTTTAACTCTAGTTTATTTCAGTTTCCACTCTGCACAAAATAGGACTGGGTTTTTTGTATTTTTTTCCCCTCATATCCTTCATTGGTATTGTGGCTTAATTGAGAAAGTCACTACAAATAATTTAGTAGCTATTTTTTTTCATTATCTGTAAATCTGAGATATTACCTTTCTACTGGAAAGACATTTGTCCTATCTCAAAATATGACAATCTGCTTAGGCATTGGAACTTGTGTAATTTTAAAACCTCAAATTTTACTAGTATTTTCTTTGCATCTTTTTGACAAAGTCTAAATACATCTGTGAATTCTGCTGCCTGAAAGGGCAGTAGGAGATTTTATGTGGGGCAGTTTTTAGCTTTCTACAGGGTAGCTTTATTTTTGTAGAGGACTATTTTCCTTTTAACAGTTTTCAGTATTTTTATTAGAGCAGTTGAGTTTGGTTGCAAAATTTTACATCTGTAGATACAAACTTCTTGTAGCTGCGATGAGGAATCATTTGCACAAATAAATTTCCTGTTTTAAAGTCTGCCTCAGCATAAACAACCAGCATAAAATGTGTCCTTCAGAAAAGCCTGAGAGTTCTGAAGCCCTGACCATAGATTCTGTAGTTCTAGAGAAACTATAATGTTCTGTTAACAATAAAAATGCTAAATGGAAATATTATTTACAGAAATTTTCCTACTGCCAGGCTCTAGTCTTAGAATATGGGTTAAACAGAAAAGTCTTTCCCTTGCTTTTTGGGTAATGACTGTACAGGAATTGGGGTGGTGTTCCAGATCTGGAGAGGGCACGAGCAAGTGGTTAAACTTACCAAAAGAGTGTAAATCCAATTTCATTTCTGCCTGTTAATGTGTGATCTCTTGCCTGAAATGGATTGAAGTCAAGGGCAGTGATAAATGCTTGTGTTGATCTCCCTGTAAATGCTCTACAAAATACAATATTTTAATAATTTCACAGGACACACCTCCAAGGAAAGGATAATACCTAAAACTGCTTTGGGTGATAGTGTTTTGTTGGATTTTTTTACTCCACTTAGTGTGCACTTGGTTTTCATGGCAGCTCCAACTAAACCATCTCATCCATGGTGTGGTTTGCACATTTCCATTTTCCACTTCCATGTTTCACAGGACCTCAGCTGGTGAGAAGTAATTCATGAACTTCGGTAACTGGAGCACTTATGATGCCTGTAAACAGAATTCTAGGGTAATCTGAGAATTTTATATTAAAAAAAAATTCTCCACCCATGGCTATTTAAATGCTAGGAAGCAATCAGTGTGTAACATGTGCTTTTAATGGGAAACTTAGGGAGCGGTAAATTAAATTTTTGAATTGTCTTCAGCATTTCAGTAGATATCAAGGGATAAGGCCACACTTGGTGCTTTGCAGACATTAATAAGAAGCACAAAGTAGGATGAGTTGCATTCATCTGTAATTAAACATAAAAACATTTCAAGCTATGAGTGCTCTTTGAATTGTTGAGAGCAACTGAGATCCCAGCATTTGGCAATAAAGGATCTGAAATCATCTTTGATGAGTTGGGTTTTTTCCTTATTGTAACTTAACAGCACAGAAAATTTCATTTCTCTTGACTAAATGTACACATTGGCATATAAAATCTATGTATTTCTGTCTGTGAGAGAGACAATGGTCAATTAGAACCTAATCAGCTTTGTTGTGCTTACGGTTTGTATCAGAGCACTCTCATATCTTTTTCAGCCTGGAAAGCCCTTGGTGCTAGGGATATTTCTTAGGTAACCCATGAAGTTTATTATCCCATATATCACAAGGCAGAGTCTTCAAAACCCTTCAGAATCTTTGAAGGGTTTTATAGCACAGCGTAGCATCCCCTGTTGAATTTTGAGAATACACAATCATTGCCTGCCAATGGAAGGATTTATTCCTCCAGAGCCTGAATTTGGGCTGTGCAAGCTGGGATACCAAACTCCTGTAATCGTGAAGGTATCCTGGCAGGGCTGTGCATGTCATTTTACACTAAAGCTCACACCATATTTTGGAACATCCCAGCTCTGACAGACTGGAGCAGATCAGGAATTATCCCCCATATCCCCTGGATCCAAAAACTGCTCTCCATAATGCCAAACAAGTACCTTTATCCCCTAAGAAAGATGAGACTTTGCTTGTAGCTGACTTTACAGCAAAGTCATAGAGGTGTAGAAGAGCTGGTACTGCAGAAGAAAAACTGGGAATGGTTAGTTGGTAAATAAAAGGCAGCATTGATTGTTTTCACTCTTACCTTATTCAGTATATTTCTAGATTATGTGAAGGGGCTGAATTGAAGTGTTAGAGCAGAAAGTTGTCAATATTACCCTTTCAGATCCCACCTCCTGGCTGCATGGGGAGTTTTTGTATGCTTTCTGCATAAGTTTTAAGAAAAAAGGGGTAAAATACACTAAAAAAGTGCTGGTTAGAAGCAAAGCTTGATGTTTCTTATGTGCACATGAATGTACACAGAGCAGATTTTTATCACAAAAGGCAATGTAGGACTACAGTGATGTGCAACTGATATATTTTCACCATTGTTCTTGATCCTTAATCAGGAGATTTAGCTGCTGCTGTACAGTTAACAAACAAATTGCTTAAAAAAGCAATTTAAAAAAATGGTAGGGGTTTTGTGCCCTGGTCAGCATAGGCCATTAGAGATCCCAAGTATTTTAAAGCACAAAATTTCTGCAGTGTTCTTATGAGAGATGCATTTGTTAGAGTAGGGGGATCCAAAGGATTTTTACTTTCTCACAGACAATGCTTTCCTGAGTTTGAATTCCCTGACCCTGTAGTCCTAATTCCCACCTTGTCTTTGTTACTGTTAGTGCTGTTTATACACAGCACACACTTCAGATTTTGAAATGATGAGAAGCTTTCTGGTCTTTCAGATAGAATTGTGTGAGCAAGATGGTTTTTTGAGTCACAGCAGGATATTTCTTAGTGCAAAAAAATGGAAGTCATTAGAGAGATATGTGAACCTCAGATGCAATATCTAAGCACACTCAAATTACACATTGAAATCCCTGCTGGCCTGGTCTGCTCTGTGAACAATGATTAAGCTCCTTAAAGTGCTTAGTGTGATCTCATAAGCATTGTTGGGCTGAGGTTCTAACAAAATTATCCTCTGCTCTTAATGGACACTGCAGCAGAGTTTGGTTTGATTTTGTATCCTTCATTAAATTGCTGCCACAGGTCTGCCCATGGACATGCCTATTTGGCCACACTGGAATTGGCTACTGTTTTCATAGTATAAATTAATTTTTTTTTTTTTTTAAAAAGTAGTTCAGCTAAGATTAAGAATCAGTAAAATGACAGGGCTTCTAGTTTGCTAGAGTTTTCTTTTATTGCTGTGAATTAGCCAATAATTGATTTTAATCTAAACTGATAATTTTTTTTTAAGGCACCTGGGGACCTGGAAGTTCAGAACTGTGAAGTTGAAGGTCTGGTAGCAGGAAGAGCTGATCACAAGCAGAACCTGCAGATATTGTTATTATGCACATAATTCATTAAATGTGAAACATGTATAGAAAAAAAAAATTAAAGGATGATGGTCTTGCAGAGAAAAAGCAGCAGAATTCTGTGGTCTTTGGATCCTTTATAAATCTCAGGGCGCCGAATACAGTGAAAGATCTGTAGAATATCGTTATTTGACTTTGTCATTTGTATTAGAGCTGAAGTGGTATTTTGCTCCATTTTCCTGTCTGTCTCAGCAGCCTGAGCACACACAAACAGGAGACAGAGAGGAGAGCTCTTCTTTAGTTCAACTTGTGCAAAGTGTGTTCCAGATGTCTGTTGGACCATATGAGGATGTCTGAACAAAGTTGTTTGGCACTCTATTCCAATTTTGCTCTGATTAACCTTTAGTTACAGTAATTTCATGACTGTAAGGCGTACCCTTTTGACTAAAATTTTGATCGGAACCCGGAAGTGCGCCTTATAATCCAGTGCACCTTATATTTGGACAAAGTTTGGAAATTTGCCAATCCGTAAATGTGAGCCTGTGGCAGCCCAGAGCCGAGCTGAGCCCAAGGCAGCCCCGAGCTGAGCCTGTGGCAGCCCAGAGTTGAGCCAAGCCCGCACCTGCCAGTAAACCCCGCGATCAAGCGATTCTGTTACTAATTCGTTACTTTGTTGAGCGTGGATCCTCGCTGCAAAAAAAAGCGCTCCTTATAGGCCAGTGCACCTTATATATGGACAAAGTGCAGAAAATTGCCAACAAACCGGAAATGCGCCTTATACACTGGTGCGCCTTATGGTTGTGAAATTACTGTAATTAGCTACTAGTTCTCAGTCAAGAATTACACATTTATCAACTGAAAGGAGAAAAAGGAGCACCATGGCAGCCCCTGAGGCCTCTTCAGCCTCACCCATCCTGGCATTCTGTGTGATTCTCCTTTGTCTTGGGGGGCAAGGATGTTTTGCAATAAAAGCAGAATTTCTAAGCAATTTTCTTGATGTTATTTTTGAGCTTTCTTCCCCTAAACCTCTTAAAGAGTCACCTGCTCCAGATCACCTGTATTATCTTAGAATAATATGTGGCACTTTAACATACATGCATTATGGTCACTCCTGTCCCTTGTCTGTTTTCTTTCCCCAGGTTCACTTAGAATAGTAGAAGAGGAGAGGATAAAAAGAACAAGGGCACAAATATTCCTTATTCATAACCTTTGTGGCTTTCCTCCCTCCTGCCCTCACTTACTTATCTTTCTTTTCCATATCTTCTGAGGAGAGAAGAAAAACAGACAGATAATAGAATTTTTCTTGAACTGAACACTGAAATTCTTTTTGGACCTAGGTAGTGTGAGCCATTCTCTTCTGACACAATGATGAATTTACATCTGAACTGATTGTTAGAAGAAATGGATGATAATATTATCTTGGTGTTCTCCTGGAGAGATTTGGAGCGAGGGAATTTGTTGACAGATGTGGCAGTGGCAGTCAGGAGAGGAAAGAGTGTTTGGAAAGTGTCAGTAAAGGCTTTGCTTCCAGAACCAGGTTTGTATCTGATACCTTCCATCAGAGAAGAAGGTGAGGGCACTCATGGGTGAAGAGAATGAGAGAATATATCCAATGTTTATATCAACAAGACTCCTTTATTTGTGCAGTATTGGTGATTTATCCCTACCAAGTGATAGAGAAGCAGGGAAAGAGTAAAAACAAGTAAGATTAGGGAAAATGCAAAAACCCATCCTTACACAAATTAAATAAAGGCTGAACAAAACATTAAAAATTGATTGATAGAGACAGATAAATGAATCACTGGTGTTCTAATGAAATTATGAATGAGAATAATTTTTCCCAATTTAAAAAAAGAATTAAAAAAGAGGATGAGCTCTCAAAGAAAAATAAATATATCAAAAGAAAAGTAGCATCTGACAGTTTGAGGAGAGAAATTAAGTCTTGTAAGACATGGGTGTTTACATTCATGACAGACAACTCTGGAAGGATAATTTGCAAGTATGACAATCATGGCAGTGTTGATTTGCATTGTAAATATTAGTAATTATTTATATTTAAACTGTCTTCCACCTACAGATCTCCCACTATTTGTGGTCATAAACTATTACACCTCACTTGCAGCACTTTTGCTTAAACTTGAAATCACCAGTCAGTCTTGATTTAGTTGTACTTGAATTAATGATTCTTCTTTAATAGAAATTTCTGAATTGTTTCAATGTAAAACAATAAAAATCAAGCAAAACATATTTAGTAAAAGATCTACTCCAACTACAGCTCTGGAAATAAAAGCAAAATGGAATTGTTGAAATAATATGAGTGCCATTGCAGAACTGAGCTACAGAGTGGTTACAAATGTGCATGGTGATTACTCATAATTGATAACCTTTCATAATTCCTCAGTGTGGGAGCAATAAGGCCACTGGAAAAACACAGAATATAAAATATAGAGAATATTCCCCTTGTGCAGTCCCTAGTGACACTTTTCTGAGTGTTATCCAGTAGGGAACAAGCTGGTTTGCTGCACCCCTTTACCTTGAGCATCTTGCATCTGGATTTTTTCAGATCTTCTCAGTCTTTTCAGATTGAGAGGGCTCCTCCAGGCTGGGTTTCTGTTTCATCATTTGGCATCAATGAAAGACAGTGAGAGAATGTTTGCTTACACACAAGATAAGCTTTTAACTTGCAGATAAGCAGTAGGGAGTGTGAGTCAGCCAATATTTATATTGCCTGTTCGCAGGGAGTACTGCACACTGTATATAAGATGTTGCAGAACTTTTGACAAATCTTTTGACTTTTTAATATTCACTCATTGAAAGTAGGGAATATAGGGAGGAAAGTCTTGTTTTCATAAAATTTTAAGGAACAGCAGATTTAGGCTGGCAAGTTGTTAGGAACAAAGATCCATTTTCTTGCAAGAGTTTCTCAGGAATTTGAAGTGTTGTATTTTAGGGACTCAAATGGATTTATTGTTGATGCTTGATTCAATATTTAAGAAGAAAAATGCATAAGAAATCATTGATGGACTGCTGAAAAGTAATCAAACTTGCATCACTGTCCACTGTGCTTAAGTCTTAATTGATCTACATGAAAAACCTCGAGTTCTGTCAGGGGGAGTTAATTTATAATGTATTGGGTATTACACTTGTTATATGAGAAAAGCCTCAGGACAAGAAACAGGAAACTCTCAGTAATATTTACAAATTGTAACACATTTCAAATCTAAAAATAAATTATGAATGCTTCTTGATTTGATATCTCTCTGAAAATGAAGCAGATTTTCAGTCTGATGAAGGTAGCCTCCTAAACTTTGTCTAGAGATAGTCCACACCATTTTGTTTTAAATGACAGACAATTCATTTTTCTTTGGTTTTGCCCAAAAAAGTCCTCACTTTTTCTTCTCATTTTAAGTGGATAATGAGCCAGTGTAAGGTGTTAGTGTCAGTCACAGACGCTCAATCCTATTTTCTTTCTCATTATAGTTAAAGAGAATGTTTAGTGCCCAGGAATGACAAGACTGAGGCATCATTTCCAAAAGCACATAAATGATTAGTGTTCCTTGACACTATTTCAGGAAATAATCAAGGAATTTAGGTGGCATTGCAAACAAATCTTTTTGTTCTTCATGATGAAATGGACTGGCCGTGTGGACGGTGCCACTGCAGAATTAGACAATATTACCAGGATTATAATGTCAGCCTCCTAATTGACAATTAATTGTATTATAGTTTGCCTAAAGCAAAAAGTGCTGTGTAGAACATCAGAGCAGAGTTTCCCCCTGTATTCCTGTGGCATGTTGATAAGTAAAAATTTAATTTTCCAGTGCAAATAAGTGTGAAATTAACTACATATGAAATGCTTTTTTTTTTTGTACAGCAGAAGTATCTTTATTGGCTAATTTAAAGTTTACTCAGCAATCTGTTTTTAAAGTCACTTTGGTGAGGTGCTTACAGGAAATACAGCGCAGTGGATTAATCCAGTTTGTAGGCTGTTTTCCAAAGAAATGCTTAATAAAAAGAATTTCATGCAATATGCTATTAGAGCTTCATTTACATTAATAAGACTCTGTTCTCAAACTATTAAACTACCTTCAAGATAAAAAAAAAACCGAGGACACTCAGTGTACTCTGCATGTACAAGCATGGAGATTAATTTCTGCTGCTCTTGTACCCTCCTGAGCCCAGTGTAAAAAACAATGTTTTTCTCACAGCTGCAGAGAAATCCTGCTGTCATGGAGCTCAGAAAAACCAGGAAAATCCCAGAGGGAAGTCAAGGGTTTGGTTTGCTGGAGCTGCCCTGCAGCGGGAATTAGCCCAAGGGTCAGAGAAGGAAGAGAGTGAACTAAAAGAATAAAAAAATGCATAAATTAAAAATAATAGACTTTTTTTTTTCTTTTTTAATGTACAAAAAATGCACAAAATTGTTAAGTAAACTGCATGGGCATTTAAATACTTATTTTGCACGAAGGATTAATATGGCTTTCAGACAGAATTTATTTTCTTGAGCTGTTAATGATCTGCCACTTTACTCCCTAAATTAGTTCTCAAAGGTCAAAATGCGATCAATTATCCAACAATTTGGATCTCTTAATTGGCTCAGTTGTGCTTGAAAGCAAAGCTTCTGTTTTATTTCCATAGCTTGAAAAAAGAAGCAGGCAAAAAAACCAAAGTACGGTTAGAATGATATTATGGATTGATTTGGAAAATGAGAATATGTGTGGATGCATTTCTGGAGTCTTTTCAGTGGAATTTTTAAGTTCTTTCCATTACACTTTGAGAATTCAGGAATACCAAATGTAGTGCTCTTCCTAAATTGTGTTGTGAAAGAAAAAGGGAATTTGAGTAGATTCCCTGAGTTTTAGGGGACTTTAAAGGAAAGAAGCAGTGAAAGGCAGAAGAAGAATAGGAGTAAATATAAATAAATATATAGGGGTTTTTGGTTAATGCAGAGATGAGTTGTCTCCAGAAAAAG
The DNA here is from genome assembly GCA_009812075.1 of Sialia sialis. Taxonomy (NCBI): domain Eukaryota; kingdom Metazoa; phylum Chordata; class Aves; order Passeriformes; family Turdidae; genus Sialia; species Sialia sialis. The sequence continues at coordinate 3,678,223 of VRYO01002410.1, forward strand.
AAAGCAAGGGCTGGTATTTCTCTTTACATTCCCTAGTGTCACAGATTTAGCTAAAATTAGGATTCAATAAACAGATTTAACAATAATTTTCAAGTTAAAAATTACAATAATGCAATCTGCTAAAGTCATAGGGATATTGGAAGGATGTTATTTGTGCCCAAATGTTCAAGGAAATTTTCATTACTGGTCTCATTTCCAATTCTATTCTTTGTGTTTCCCTGTGTATTGGGGAGATGAAAGATTTCATTTCCAATTTAAATTCACATAGATAATTCTTATTCAGCTCTTTCTCTTCAGGGCAAGGAAAGTAGAAGAGTTTAAATATGTTTTGATATTTTTCTATTTTTTAGTCTTAATTAGTCCTCTTGTAATAGTTCTACTAAAAATTTAAAGATTTTAATTTCATAATTTTTTAAAAAAATAATATTTTTTCTATTGAAGGGTTAAGAAACTACTTTTTGGGAACAAGAATATAAAGAAGTAAACCAGTCACTGGATCTATTACATTCAGAGATAGTCACAATATTCATGTTTTCTGGAATATGGTGTTCAGATTTCTTTCTTTGTCACTTTTACAGGAAAAAGTCTTTATAAATACTGGGGAAAACAATTTCTTGCTCAAATGTCTCCTTTTGTTGCTGCAGCTGTGGATGGACTGATTTTATTAGTGGGATTGCAATGCTGCTGTTAATGTGGTGCTACTGAAAGGCAAGTTTTTAACATTTTAAAATATACTTGTATTTTTAAACTGATCTTTTTAATCCTCATAGTTTTAGGGAATAATATTTATATATTTTTTTAATACCTACAGCTTTATCTTTAGTCTTCCTCAGCCTCTGGTTGGGTTCCTTGCATGCCTCCATGAAGTGGATATTTCTGTCTCATTACCCACACCATCTGATTTTATTGGAGTATCAAAGAAAAATTATTATTTTTTTTCCTTATATCAAGGTGTTTAGGAGGCAGATGTTCCTTAAATGCTGGTGACGGAAAATATGGATTCTTCATTACTTACAAGTTGTTAAGTTTCTGCAGCATGTAATGAAGTTATGTTTGATCACTGACTAGGCTGCTTCAGTGGGAACAGTGGAAAGGTTATATTATATTTCTCTTTATCCAACTCTTCCATTGGGAGATTATTCAGGTGCACTGAAAATAGAAAATCGTGTTTTCAATTTTTATTATTTTTTTAAAGAGCTTCAGGATATTTCCGTCATAAAATTGTACCAATTCAGAAAATTATTACAGAAAGTTTAGAGCTGCTCTTTAAACAGTGGTTAGAGTAGACTGAATCTTCCTTGTAGCTGATAGAAAAGATATTTTCTAAAAGAACAGTTACCAACGTGGAACTGAATGTGGAACTAAAAATAAACGCTGGAGTAACTTTTTATCCCAAATGTCTGTCACGCTCTTTCTATGTTTCCAAAAGCATTATCAGTGATGCTTATAGTGCTCTTAAAGAGCAGCTGAAGGAATTACTTTCTTTACTTTAAAAAAAAAAGAGCTCTCTAATCAAAGATTTAATACTTTAATTCTTTTTATGGTTAGAAGACAAAATATTTTGTTTAAAATTTGTTTGATGTATTTATCCAGAGACTGGTTTAAATGACTGAAGTCCTGAAAACCCCCTTGACCTCCACTGAGATTATACAAGCACCTTGTGATTGCTTTTTGGCAAAGATCACTCTCTGTATTTCTCCATGGATTATTTACATTAATATGGGAATGAACTTATTTTTAAGCTAAAATTTATTGCCAGAAAAGTAAAATCAATAAGTTCTTGCCACAGTCTGTGGTGTATTTAATTTGCATGTTGGCACATTTACCAAATGCCTTCAAAAACAGCAACGTATTAATAATTCTGAGAGTCACAAAGGGGATCCAGCTGAAACTGCCTCACAAAGTCATTCCAAAAAATCATGTATTATTGAAGAGAAAAGGACTACAGCAAACTTGTATTTTCTTTACATTTAATTGCTTTTTGTATTCAGGGATTTTGCTCAGTAATTCTAAGTTACTAAGCACAGTATGTTAAATACAAACTTTTAATGACTATTTGTGTTTATTTGCAAGTCTGAATATGCCCTGTGGAAGAGAAGTTTGACCATTGTTGTGTGCTGAAATTTAATATCTTTGCTTTCAATCCCTTGTTTGGAGCCATCAATCAAGATGGATTGAAAACACTCTATTTTGTGTAGTACAAGTTTTCCTCCCCCTTGTTTTGTTTTATGACTCTGCCATGTTATTTTTCCCTAGGACATCTTTAACCTCAAAGGAAATGCACATTATTTTTTCTGAACTGCTGTTCCATTTAAGGGTAGATGAATTATAACTCATGCTAAGTTGCATGTGTATTTGTCTTGTACTACAAACCTAGTTAGAGAACCCCAGAATGTTTGAGGTTGGAAAATATTTCTGAGCCCATGCAGTCCCAGCTGTGCCCCATCCCCACCTTGTCCCCAGAGCTCTGAGTGCCACCTCCAGGTGACACCTCCAGGGATGGGGATCCAACCCTCCCTGGGCAGCTCCAATCCCTGAGCTCCCTTTCCATGGGGAAATTCCTGCTGGTGCCACCCTAAGCTCCTCTGGCACAGCTCCAGACAATGCCCATCCCTTCACTCTCTATACATGCACTGGAATGGATTTTAATGTTAATCCAGTTGTAATTTATAATATTTGTCTGGTTTTTTTAAAATTTTACTGATGAAAGAAGTAATTTCAGCTAGTTTCTGGTTAGTTTTGTATATAAGATGCACCCCCAATAATCATTTTGTTTGAGTTTCAAGGCACACACAGAAGTCAGGTTGCTTTACAGGTATTTCTGCTCAGACACACTTCTGCCCAGATAGATTTGCCTGACAAAATGGTTTTCTCAGCTTCAACAGAAAGAGGAGGTGAGGCAGATGTTTGGGAGGCAGAAGCACCATCCTGACCTCAGTGCTGCACCCACAGTCCTTGAAGGAAGGAACATCCCTGCAAACCTGTGTTCCTGCTGGGATGGATATTCCTGCACACCTCTGTTCCTTCTGAGACATCTCGGCACATCCCTGTTCCTGCTGGGATGAACATCCCTG
>VRYO01002410.1:3682296-3730666 GCA_009812075.1 Sialia sialis
ACTACAAAAAGTGCTCCTCACTGATGGGTATCCTGTGAAATGGCAGAGGTCTTGAAATGCAAATTTGTCTTCTTGAAATGCAGGCAGCAGCTGCCATCCTTGGTGGCCATTTCCTGAGAGGAAAGAACATGTCTCAGTGCTGATAGAATCATGTCTTATCTGCCCTGGCCAGGATCTAGGGCTCGCTGACAGCATTCTACATGGCCTGAGTGATCCACCTGGGTGGGAAATCCTGCAGGTTTGGCAACAAGAGCACAGCTAAACTCGGGCATGGCTGGGGGTTCTGAGATCTTGATGTTTGTATGAGAGGGTGTAAAGGGAACCTTTAAACCTGAGGTGTGTAGCCAAAATTCAAGCTAAATACAAAATTTGTGGAATTTATATCATGGATATGGTAGCTATCTAAATATATATATATACGCATTAACATATTTTTATTCGAAATATATGCAGTAATTTCATGCCTATAAGGCACACCTTTTTGACTGAAAATTTGATTGAGACCCAGAAGTTCAGCTTATAGGCCAGTGCACCTTATATGTGGACAAAGTTCAGTAATTTGCCAACCCAGAAGTGCGAGCCTGTGGCAGCCCCGAGCCGAGCCTGTACAACACCAAGCCGTGGCTGCAGCAGTCCCAAGATCACATGATTCCGTTACTAATTTGTTACTTTGTTGTGTGCTGATCCTCGCGGCAAAAAAAAGGTGCGCCTTATATACCAGTGCACCTTATGTATGGACAAATACGGAAAATTGCCTGCGACCCAGAACTGCGCCTTATAATCCGGTGCACCTTATAGGCATGAAATTACTGTAGTTTTTTTCATTGCCATGCCGAAATAAAGGTTCATAAAGCTTTATTTTCAGGCTTAAAATATTTCAATTTTACATAACTTAAGGTTTTAAACATTTCCTTAAAACACTTCCTTTCATACATTCTGGGCATTGGATCCAGAAGTAAGGATACATTATCTAAATTATATACTCTTTTTATTTCCATATATAGTGTACGACTGAGTATTAACAGGATTTCTCATAGGTCACAGAAAAAGAATAAAAGCCCTGTGGAATCTGAAATGACAGCTTGTTTAAAATTTTTGAAGCCTTGAATACTTGAAAATATGATGATATAATTATGACAGTGTAATTGCTAACAGACATAACTATATTATTGTTAAAACTTGAATATGTGAAATTAAATAGCTGCAAGATTGAAGATACCGAGTTTTGCAGCACATAATGAATATAAGGGAAGATAACACCAGTGGAAGCCCTCAGCTAAATGGAAGAGAAATACCTAAAAATAATCCTAATGGCTTTGCTGTTCCTTCTGATGCCAAACAAATTTGATATTTTCCTTATTTAAACAAAGAGAGACATATTCTTTCAGTCTGAGAACAGCTCACGCATCCCATATTTTGCACGTGTTGTAGCTCAACTGTTTAATAATAAGGTAAGCACAGCACTGAGGATTGACTTGAAAGTGTTCAGCAAGGATAAAAGCTTGGGGAACTAATTCAGGAAAAATCACACTTATCTGAGCCAATTTTTCTAGCTTGACATTTTATGGTTTACTTCTAAGCAGCTAGAAGAGTTTAAGAAACCCCTTCCTTCTGGTTCGTCTGATTTAATGTATTTATTTATTTATCTACTTATTTAATTAATTAATTTATTTAAATATGCTGCTTAATCCTGCCTGAAATATGTGTAATTAATGTCAAAACAAGCAGTGTGGGTTTTGACTGTGAGAAATCTGAAGATGTGAGAGATTAGCAATGATCATGGAATTTTTAATGCCTGCTCACATTGGTGCATCAAAATGGACATGGAAAGATACCGTTCAGCTTTCTGAAACACAGAGCTGAGGCTCTGCAGTGGTGTTGTGGATTTCCAATGCTTTGTTAGCTTTAAAAATGGCCCAAGCCAATTACACACCCCAAAATAAAACATTTCAATCTTTTTGCTATTCTCACTCAGCTGGTACTGGTAAAAAAAGTAGTTAAACTGTGCAGGAGCTTGAGCCCTGGATGAATCCCTTATGAAATTTCTAGGAACAAAACCATTTAGGTGTAAGAAAAACATCTGAAGCAGTAAATAAACAAGGAGAAATGAGATTAATGTCCTTCCCAACCCAACCCATTCTGGGATTCTCATAAATAATCTGTTAAATGCATACATTCATCTTCCAATAATTTCTTTTCCCTGCTCATTCTGAAGGATGCCTCCACTCAAAATCTCCAGTTAGGGAAGCATTTGTGGTGGTGCTGACCATTCAAAAAATTTGCATTAATTTTCGCAGAATAACTTTTGTCATCCTGGGATATTGCTACATGGTACCAGAGTGCTGCTTTATATAGAACCTGGCCCATTTTTTTTTTTTTTAAATTCAAAAACTAACATATGGAAATGTTTGTGTCACCTTTCCAAAGGAATGTGTGGTGTTGGTATGTGGATGGCACAGTTCTCCAGAAGCTTTGCACTGTGTTGCCTGCTCTTTTCTGTAGCTATTTCCAATGTCTCAGCTAGGAAATACAAGACATGCAAAGATAACAGTTTGTGCTGCTGAAAATTGTTCAAGAATGTGCTGATTTTTACTCCCCCCCTAAAAATAAATAAATAAAATGCCAGCTTTCTGGAATCCCATCACAGACTTCTTTGTAATTATCAGCACTCGAGATTTTAGCTGAAGCTGTACAAAGATTACATTAGCATAAAATGTTGTGTTCTTTTGATTGAATACATTATTTGAGAGAAAATATTCCACAGTACTAAAGGTAGGAATAAGAAATTATTACCTGCCAGGTGATAAATAGTACTATGTTGATGAGAAATATTTCTTAAAAATGCTAATTACTCTGTTGAAGTTGACATTTAATCCAGTTAAAAATATGCCACAAATCCAGCTTGGAAAATTCAGTATACAAGTAGTGGGGCTGTGTGAATTGTAGCAATTAGTGGTTCAGATTAGTAGGTTCTGCTTTAAAATTTCCCATATTTTGTCACCTCACATAGTTCCACTTCCCTGCATGTTTCAGAGGCTCCTGATGGGTGAGATGATCAGAGCCCCACTTTGGAGCTTTGATACCAAACACTGCAATGCAAACCCCACCCTTGACTGAGTGCACAGCTGCACTTTGGAGCTTTTAGTCCTGTGCACAGGACTTCTTTCACCTTTTTAACCCCTCAGAAATCCCTCCAGTTTGTTTTGAGCCTCCTGGGGTTGCCCAGTGGGAGCTGCTGCCAGTTTGGGGTCTCCACTCTTAGTGCTGGCGCTAAACACAAATGAGTTTGTCAGGTTTAGCAAAGATGAAAGCACCAAACTTCTGACAGCAACAGGGATGCCTCTGAGTGTTCAGCTGCCTCTGAAATTAGTGATGCTGTGTCTGTAGGATCGGACCTCTGAGGAATTTTCTGGTTATCTCCAAACCTGAGACACATCTTCCTGCACAAAGCAAACAGGAATCCTTTTATTTAAGGCAGCATCCTTTGCTGATCCAGAATAGAGAATGTTTTACTGGATGCAAAACAGACGACAGCTGTAGTAAAGTCTTTTTTTTTATTCCTAAAAAAGCCCAGAAGGGAAAATGTTGATAGGAAACATCTATTCCCGCCTTTATTCAGAGCAATCAAAACTCCAGTCCATAGTTATGGAAGTTGAGCCAGCACAGAAAGCTTCAGGGTATATCCTGGTGTATGGATAATTGGTCAGAAGTGTTTAGAATTTTCCCCACTCCATATTTTCTAAGTGAATCTGCTTTTTGCAAATTCTTTAGGGAAGAGTCACTACAGAGTAATTTAATATCAGCTGGTTTTGTTGCTCCTCTGCTGCAGATTTTGGGCTAGAATACAGGAATATGACCCTTTCCAGAAAAGACGATTTGTGATGCTGTCTCCACCTGGATGCAGAGAATTTTTAAAAAGAAATATGGGGTCTTGTGTCTCACAAAAACAACAACAACAACAAAAAACCAACAAAACAAAACAAAAAAAAGACAAAAAAAAAATCTGGTGCTGGTTTTCCTACTATTTTGTACCTCTTGAATTTCTCCACAAGATTTTTTTCTTTCAAAAAGGTAACCAATTACTGGGTTTTAATCTTCCATACAGTAAGATCTTCCACTTGGAGTACTGGGATGGTGGAAGCCCATGGCAGGGGTGGAACAAGATGATTTTAAAGGTCCCTTCAACCCCAAACCCTTTTGATGTTCTCTGAGAAACTACTGGGGTTTTTTCCTTGAACTCGTAGGTGGATCGTTGCTTGTGTTTGTTTTGTTGGTGTTGTTTTTAATTGCAAAATTGCCTTATTGGGATAATTTAGCTTTTTTAAATAGATGTTTATAAAGCAAAATGATTGTAGGGAAATAAGAAATGATAATAGATGGTGTTCCATGTGCATGGCTGGTGATTAATGCCATTTACAACACAAGGAGTCAGGGCTGTGCTGCCTCTCCCTTTCTCTCACCCTGCTTTTTGGGTTTTTTGGCTGCAGGCTAAAGCCTCCTTGTGCTGTAAGGTAAATACAGGCACTTTTGGTGAGGAAGTTTTAAATAAGAACATTTACTGTGACAAAAAAACCCAGGTAAAAGAAACCAAAGCAGTGCCCCATGTGTGCTGTGCAATGAGTTGCTGTCCTCATTTTTCACTGGGAGCCAATCGTTGTGGTACTGAAGTGAGCAGTGCCTCATCCATACATATATATCATTTTTCCAAAGGGTGCTCTGGAGAGGATGAAGATCAATAGAAATTCATTTTTTTCTGGTAATGGAAAATATTTGAGCTGTTCAGCTATCAGGCACAGAGATGACTTCTGGGGGTATCATGCTTGTGTTTTAAGGCACTGTCCTGACAATTCCAGGCTTGTGTAAACCTACAGCTTTTTGTGTGCCTTGACAAGTACTCTGAAGAGACCAGAGCTACTTTGAGAAGGTAGATACATGATGAGCAGGAAAAACAATTTGCCTTAAATAGATCGTGTCCTCAAAATTCGAGTGTGTTCTGCTTATTGTAGAGATAACAACATTTGGAAAAATTAGAGCAGTTTAAAACCCCCTATGTGAAGTTGAAAATGCTTCCTCACATACTCTGTACAACAAATCCTGTGATGGGGCTGGCATAAAACCGTATTTGAATGTAGGAAGAGGATACAGGACTGCCAAGGTGTTGAGTTTGGAAGAATGATGCATCAGCCCTAAAAGAATTGGTTTTAATTACAAGACATGCTCTGCTAGTTGCCTGCAACGTTATCTCCTTAATCATAAGCATTCAGAAATGAATATACTTACACAAAGATATTTCTGTTAGGAAGACACTTTTAAACTACTCAGAAACCTCAAAGCAGGACAGGAAAGAATAATGCTACACTTAAGTGGAAAATACTGACAAAATCTGAAGTGCATTGCAGTGGGGACAGAACAAATATTTGCTGTGTTATCATTAGAAGGTTTGGATAAGGAGGAAAAGGGAGGAGGGAATAGAGACTGGAATTTGAATTCCTCTGTTAAGCTCAGTGCCTTTTAGAGGAAGAAAACAGTGTGTGGCTGTTACAGGCAGTGTAAGTGCATTTTTTTTATATCTTTGGCATATGTGATTTTTGTGCCAAATAGCTCGAGAAAGATGCTAATTTTATCAAAAATGTTCCATTTTGAAGTTGCATCTCATTTAAAGCTGAACTCTATTTAGACCTTGTATCTGGTAGGGAAGGGGGGAAATTTATTCATTCTGTAATTCATAGGCGGGGGGGCTGAGGGAGCTGGGAAGGGGCTCAGCCTGGAGAAAAGGAGTAGTTATTCTGTGGGATTTTCAAAAGTCTAGGTCATTTAGACCTAGTTTAAAATAGAAAAATATGTTTGTGACAATTTATAAGTTGTAGATAACTGGAGATGATTTACTAGTGCCTGCTTCAGAAGGTCATCATACAGCAGAGAGGGTGAGTGGCAACATGTTAAAGTTTCAGTAATCGCTTGGTTTGTTATTTTTTTCCTACCTACTTCTGGCTTGGCTATAGCTACAGTAATTTCATGACTATAAGGTGCACCAGACCATAAGGCACATTTTTATTTTGCAGTGAGGATCTGCATGGAACAAAGTAACGAATTCGTAACAGAATTGTACGATCATGGAGTTTAGTTGCAGGTGCTCAATTTGCAAACATTTTTCATGGATCGGCGCAGCATTTAAACGTGGGCTCGGCTCGGCTCGGGCCAGTGGAGGCTCAGCTCAGCTCGGGGCTGCACGGGCTCGGGTCGGCTCGGGGCTGCCGCAGGCTTGCACTTCCAGGTTGGCAAATTTCTGAACTTTGTCCATATCTAAGGCGCAGTGGACTATAAGGCGCACTTCCGGGTTTGATCAAAATTTTAGCTGAAAGGGTGCACCTTATAGGCATGAAATTACTTCATTGAATAAATTCTACTTCAAATTACTACTTTCTAATAAGAACTTCAGTCGAGAAAAGAGCTGAATATTACACAAAAATATTCTAAATATTTGGTGAAGGTTTTTTTGTCCAGATTTCTTTTAGTTAATCTCTTCTTTTTTTGGTGTTTCTTTTCCTTTCCCCCACTTTTTTTTTAGTTTAACTGAGGAAAACCTCTAGAATGAAGACCATAAAGCACTCCATTGAATACTTCTTTTTTTCCTCGTTCACAACACTTACGGTCGGGTTACCATTCTATATTAAACTGAAGGAAAACAAACCCAATTCTCAGATTGAACACAAGGAGCCTTAAAAATGGCTTAAAGAACCCAAAGCTGCCAAGCTTTGCCTCCATTGAAGAAGAAGGAGTTTGGCCTGAGGGCACTCAGGTCCTCATCCCAGGCATCCCTCATGGCCTAATTATCAGCAGCTCATGGAATGCTCTGGAAATAAGAGGAAATCAGGGGGGATTGTCTCAGGAATGGCTTTAAAACACACACACGCTCTGTGAAAATTATTTTTCTGTTATTGCTCTGTTATAGGAATGTAAGTTTTATGAGCAGCTGATAGATTTCTGTAAGTCTGAAAGGCTTTGTCGGACTTTTGAAAGAAATGCTTGGGCTGAGAGGGGGACTTGGCACAAGCACAGGAAAACGGGGGCTCAAAGTGTATTTCCTGAAAGAAAAATATATTTGTAAGTATTGACTTACCCTGGGTTTTAGGGTTGTGTGTATGTGCTCTCCTCAGTGACTCAAAGTGGATCAACCACCTTTGGGAGGACTTTCTAGCACATTTACTCAGAAACACTCTTTTGTTTTGGGAGATTAGGGTGGTTCTAATGGGATTCTGCAAAATTCAGGGGCAAGAGTCACTGCCTGGTGAAAGTAACCTGCAAGAGATGGGAATATTGATGTATTCACAATTCATTCCATAGGCAATTGGAAACTGTCAAATTTATATAAACCTTCTAATTCATGCATTTCTCCCAAAATATACACACTTTTTATTACTTTTTCTATGAGTTGGTGTATGTATATGATGTTTCAAGGAAAAGACGTGTCAGACATTGTATCTGCAGGATTGGTTTTAAAGCCATCAAATGAGTGAAAGAAAAACAAATCTATGGAAATTAATTAGAAGTAAAAGGATTTAATTGAAGGTTTATTGAAAGTAATTGAAATTAACAAAGGCTATCGATAGAGATCAGAAGTAATTAAATTAGTGTGGAGAAATTTGGTTTAATTGAGATTTAGTTGAGAATTACTGAAATTGAATGAGATTCAGTGAGAAAATTGATAAGGTGTCTGCTGATTTTTCAGATTGATATTAATGATTTTCTATGATGAAAAGCTGTTATTTAGGAAATTATACAATGAAGATATGTAAATATGATCATTTTTCTTAATGAAAAAATGATATTTTACTGGCATCAGGAATTCTATGAAATATTCAAACTATCTGAACACAAAATATAAGCTTGATAAATAGAGATTCATGAGCTGTACACAGAGAATAGAGAAATGTTCCATGATTTTCCAATTTCTCTCCTAATTACTGCTGAAAGAAATGAAGTACTGCTAGATAAAGAACTACCAGACTAGTAGTAATTTTCAGTATCTCCTTTTAAACAAAATAATCCATCATGCTTCTGATGTGACAATTTGCAAAGGCTGTAAATTGTCTGTAAATTCAAAGTGACCCTGGTTTTACATGGCAAACAGGAATACAAATAAGGAATTTTCATCATTTTAGAATACAAATATATAGATTGTGAGAAATCTGGGTCTTTTTACTTGGTAACCCTGGTTCTGGAAGGGGAAAAGACATTATTGCTGCCTTCTTGAGGGAACCAATATCCAAAAATAGAAGGGAATTGGGATAGCAAAGGATAAATAAAAAATATCCTTGCTGTTCCTGATTCAACGTGTTAGCTTTCTCTAGTCCCCATGTAAGAGGTGATAGTCCTTGGAATTATTTCATATATTAAAAAATAAAATATCTGAAACTGGAAGCTCAGCCTCGAGCATGTGTTGCACATGACAAGTGTCCAGGTATTTGGAGTTATATTTTCTATTACTAATTTCAAAAGAACACACAGTTTGAAACACAGCGACTGCAGCCATTCAAAAGCTGCCTTGGTGCTGATCCTGAAGAAGATGCTTAGTCTATCTCTTCATTTTGTGGTAACAAGTCTTATTTTATTTAAAATAATATGTTTCCACTTCATATGCATTTGATAATCTTGCCCCTTTCAAATATTTTCAGAAAAAAGTCATTGGCAATGCTTCCAGCAAAAGAGGCAGACATCAAAAAAACCTTCAGGGGAGGCAATTGCAGAAAAGGATTCTAAATCTACTTATATAAATTGGATTTTCCTAGGTTGTCAAAATTAAGGTAACTGTGCACATTGCAGAATGAAATAGAGTTCAAATTTTGGAAAATACTGTTTCCCTTTCATATATTTTAATGTATACATGTATAATACATATACACAGTTATATAAAATATCTCCAACATAAATATAGCTGTAGCTTGCAGGAATTTAATTTTTTTTTTCAGTAGGGTTTTAATTTTCTCTGGCACCCTAGAGAATATAAAAGAGCATGTGGGAAAGTATTGCCATGTCTGTAATTTGCATGTTAAATGTAAGAAGGAAAAGAATAACGACTATTCTTTTTTCTTGTTGTTATTTATAAATTTATGAATTCAACATATTTTTAAAATTTAACATTCATCAGCATTGTATTGACTTTGCAGAGAGGTTTTCCCAGTCTGACTGGTGTGCTGATTCCCTGGTTATTTTCATTTGTCCATAGGTGAGACATCAGGAAGGAGCATTTATCTGCTCTGGAAAGGTTTAGTTGATGTCAGGGAGTCAGAAACATTCTGTAGGAACTGTTGGCTCACAGTTTCTGCCAGTGGGGGTGATTTCAAACCTTTTCTGTAGGAGCTTTGGATGTGAAGAGCTCAGTTACCAGGGTATCTCACATAAAAGCTGCTGTGCTTTGAGGTTTTAAAGCCTGGTTAGGTGCCCAAAGTTTTGTCACAGGAGTGGAATGGCAGGTTCAGGGTTCTGCCTTTCATTTCTCCTCTGAGACCTTTCTCATTTTGGTGCATTATTTGTTTCTAGGACATCTGTGAAGTTCTGCTTCCCTGAATGCAGCACTTCTTGCCCCTACTTCAAATTCTATTTTGCTGAATGATCTGAGAAGGTCTCTGTGGGCTTTGCTCCCTCTCCGAGTTTTTCAGACCACATTAGATGTGTCCTTGCTGTTTCCTTTATCAGCTTCTCTCTTTGTTACTTTTAATTCAGGTATGAACCTTCAGGAAAAAAAATGCAGTTAGCTTTCTGTAGCCTTAATATGACTTTTTATAAAAAAGAAATTAATCTGAATCCTACAGTGACTATTTATACCCTCTGCAGTAAGTCTATAATGTACAAAGATTTTTTTTTTTATATGCTTCTCTCAATTAAAAATTGTGCTGCATGTTGAAGAACACTGGGCTATTCTGAGATGTTTATGTGGATTTCTCTCAGAGAATGACTTTTAGCAATTCATCCTAATTGAGCACATTGCACAAGGTCAGATACAACACTCAGTCCCATAGAATTATTTTTTATAATAAAATAACTATATTTTTGTAGGAGAATTAGATTTCTACTCCAAGAGCATGGAAAGTTCTGTGCAGTGTAAGCCAAAGGAGAATCCCTCTTAGCTCACAATGAAGCAATTTTTATGTCATGGTATGACAATGCCCATATGACAAAACCTTCTTCACAAATGGCAGTAGTTACAATAAAAAAATGTTCACTTTTTCTTATTTATTTGTTAGACTGGTCTTTCTTATTTATTTGTTTAGTGTACTGTACGGGGATGAGTTTCATGGCAGCCTGTGGTGGAGTTGCCTTTTGCTGTTTTTCCCTAAGACCTCATCTTTCCATTTTTAAAATGTCCCAGGAAAGGTGGAGCTGCTTTGCTGTTCTTAGTGGTTTTGCTGGTATTTAAAAATAAGCCTTGAGTGATCAGTCAGCCATTGGCAGCCATGTCTCATGACACACAGTCATTGTTTTTCTGACTAATACCTGCATATTTACCTTTCTTCTGCCATTTCCCAAGTACATCACCACTTCCTTTGAACTTTGCCACAGGAAATTGCAGCATATTTTTGGAATAATTACAATTCAGCTGTGACTTTCCATTCACCAACTGAAAGTGATATGGCTCTTCATTTTCTAGCAAAGCTTTGCCTTGGTCTCTGCTGATGACAACATTTCCCTTCTCATTTTAGCTGTGATGTCTTTGAAAATAAGTCATCATTTTTTAATAATGAATAATTTTATTTGCACAAATCAAACTGGGGATGATTTGGGTGGGAGCTGCAAGCCCTGTGCTCACATCTCACACGTGAATCTTGTTTAAAGGCAAGCCAAGCATCTGAATGTGAATTCAAGGCTGTGCTCTTACTATTGCTTTGATCAGTCATTTCTAGACATGCTGTTTCCTCTGTCATATTCAGAGATTACATTTGGAAGCTTGTTTGATTCTGAAGCTCATAAATGAGTAAATGTTTATTTTTTTGGATTAACTGAACTGTGAGAATTTCATGGAAGATAAGAGTGGATTCAGAGAGCCAGCAGCAGCTAGAAAGTTTAGGACTAGGCAGCTATAGAAGGCTTCTCTCAGATTTTGGGCAATTGAAATAAAGTTCTCAGTGAGTTACACGAGTTACACTTAAGGTAACCCTAAGCAAATAATGGTTAGAGATTGTCGTATCTAAGCTCTAAACTTTCATTTCCTTTGCTTCATCTAAAGCAAATCCATAATCACCATCCTTTTAATTCCACAGCCAGTGCCCTGTGTCCATCTCTTTATTGTTTATACATGTCAGGTTATGATCAAAAGTTTTAATTCTTGTAGCAATGCACTTTATTTTTTTCTCTCTTTGAATATTTTGTGTACATTCAAGTCCTTTCTGGGAATTTATCTCCTGTGAGGTACTGAATCTTCTCCTATTCCAAAATTCAGCAGGTGATTTGAAGTGGCTGAGATAATTGTTTGGAGTTACTCTTCTGTGCTTTGATGCTCCATCTTTATTTCCTGTCAGGATGGTTTTTAAATATTTTGTTAATGGCCCTCTTTTTCTGCTGTCTGGCCTCTCTCAGCAAAAATGTGTTTGATATTTTATGAGTTCTCTGAAGAGTGCTATGTGCTTGTTTGGTACAGGCCATGGAGAAGGAGAGTATCTCATCATCTGCTTTGGGTAAAACTGGAAATGCCTTTTAACTTTTCCTTAAAAAGTTCCTAAAAATTCTTAAAAAAAAAATAAATTCTGTAGTGTGTTTCTGGTTGGTTTTTAATTTTTTTTTCTTTTTTAAAATCAATATCCTCTTAAAGACCAGTGTTGTCAGAGAATAGCAGATGGCATGTGCATAGGTTGGTAATAGGATGAGTAATTTTTCAGATAGTTGAAATCCAACAGTGATAAAATCATATCTAGGTGGCTGTCTGATGGTTTTTAGGACATTGCAAGCTCTTAATCTGTTTCTTAGAGAGAAATAATTGCTGTGTAACAATCCCTTCCATCACACTGCGCCCTGGCACAATTTCTGTGGCAACTGAAAACCAGAACTGGGAAGGAAAGTAAAATAAAATCTACCTCTTAAGCTACTTCTGTGGGCCTTGCATCCTTACATCAGAAGGGGAGCTCGAGATGCTCATAAGTAGCTGAAAACCTACAGAATTTTTTAAGAATGGAATTGGCAGTTGCAAACACCAGATTGATTTGGAACAATTCAAACCAACAAAACCTGCCATTCTGGTTTGATGAAGTCTGTGTCAAAATGACTGTGATGTATTTACTCTTGTTTCATAATTCTGTTGCATCTGCTTGATTAAACATTTAAGGGATTAAAAAAAAGGGTAAATCATAATTGAGCCTAACAAATGTTCACAGGGAAAAATCAGCTGACCTTCAGTTCCAACACTTCAGCTTCTCTTGATGTTTCTTTTATTCTGAGCACCTGCCCTAACAAACACATTTCTGAGTAATTTCAAAAGCTGTTCTGCGTTTAATTGGACAAAATGAAGTTAGCAATGGAATGGCTGCTTGGAAAGTGAAAATTATTTGGGTTAGCAGAGGCCAAACACACTGTATGAACAGGATCTATGGCTGAGCTTAAGTTACACATGCCCACTGTATTTCATCTTTTATGGAAACTTATGAGGAGAAACTTTATTTAGTGTGCAGTCCTGTAGTGGAATGTATAGAATACCCAGGAAATAAAGAGTTTTATACAATAGTGTGGAGGGGGGAAAGATTATATGGTGTCTTCTGGAATATGTGTTGTAGTTTAACAGAATGTATAGAGAAGAAACCTTTAAAAATTAATGTATCATATGGTGGTATGCTTCACACTGTAATTAACTTGATTAACCCCAAGGCAAGAGGTAATTATCTGCCCTATAAGTCAGATCAGTCAATGTCCAGATAAGAACTAAAATATTCTTGGGTATTTTTCAGAAATACGTTGTGTGGCCCATATTTTGTCTTGCAAAGACAAAAGGAGGAAGGAAGGGAGCTTTTTTATCCCAAAAAATATTTATTGCTGCTGCTTTGAAAAGGTGGGGATTTAAAGGTAGGGGTTGCATTCAAATCACTCCAGATTTGATTTTCTTTTTGATAAAGGGTAGTGAAATAGCCCATGAGCTTTCTGCCTATCTTAAGAGCAATGGGTTTTACGGTGCACAACACTTCTGGAAAGGATTTTATGGCAAGTGATGTGGAGAATTCCATCTCAGCTCATGTGCCTGAAGTTTATAATGGACTTTATTCCCTCTCCTGTTACACTGAGCTTCCAGCTGAGCAGCTGATAGTAGAAATACTGGATTGTTGTTATTCTAAAGGTAATGCTCTGAGTGGAGTGGCAGAGTCTGAACTTCAGGAATTCAAAATTTGTGAGTTGTAGCCACCCACCTCAAACTGTACTTGCAAAGATCAGGCACATCAAACAATTAGCAGGTCAACTTAATGCATAGAATGACAATGAATATTGCTACATGCTAGCACTGAGAGTTATGCAGATCAGAGAATTTAAACAAGAAGTTTATCCCAGGGGATACTTCATAATAGACTTTGACTTCATTGATAACCCTGCAGTAGATAAAATACAGATACAGAGTGAAGCATGAATTAAAAATATGAAACTGGAGATGAACCTGAGCTGTGACTTCTGCCTGGTTTTATCAGAAGTTCTCAGAGGCCAGTGAAACACAGAATAGAACAAAATCTCCCCCTGATCTTTCAGCAATACACCCTTGGCAGCCCTAATGCCATTGACGTCAATGTCAGAAAAGTTTGGGATCTGGTGCTCGTTACCTTCCACAGGATAGCAGGTGTTCAATCAAAGTTGTTAATGTATTTTCTGTGGATCTCATATACTTTAAAAGCAAGTAATTAGAATTATCCACAGATACTTTGTAACTATGAATAATTCATTTCCTGTGCATCAATAAAATAATTATTGCATATTATCATTCTTAGCTTTCTACTTCAATAAAATTGCTCACATCATGTCACTGTCATAGTAATGTGCCTTTTTATTTTTCATATTAATGAAAATTATCAGTAGAATGAGGAAAATTGTAATAAGATTTTATGTCACCTATAAGCCTTTTCCACTGTGCTGCACTGAAATTAGACAATATCTAGATTCTGGTTGATTGCACCCTTGCCCACCTTAGACACTTTTAATGGCTCTGCTCTTAAATGATTGTTAAGTGTTTTAGAGCTCCTTCTTTAGCTTAACTAACTCAATTACCAACTTACTTGGAAAAATTCAGACAATTTCTTTATACTTCTAAAGCACTTTTTCTAATCTTGTTCCTTTATTTGTTTAGAAATTCACTACAGTGATGATCCAGAATGATTTCACACGTAAGGAATATATTATCTTCTTTAAAAATGTTGATATATTATATTAAGCTATCACTTAAATCTGTGCTGGCTGAAGATCAACTTCTACATGAATTTAGTTTTAATGACTTATCTTTCAGGCTATATGTAAGTCTCATTAGAAACTTTTAGGTCAGCTGAAATATATATATACATATATATATATATGTACTAAAACTATGAAACAACAGAGCAAATAGTTTGGGGTTAAAATAAAAATTAAAAGAAAAATGCCAACCAAACAAAGCTCACAGACTGAAATAAATTCTTTGTTGGAATACTTAAAACCATATTGACTGTAAAATACTCAGGTTTTTTCCTTGAAAATTATTTAGGTTTAGCAAAATATTAGTGAAAAAAATCTAAATATACCATGTTTTCTAGAGAAAAAATATCCAGAATTTCTCATAGCCCTTCTTCTCTTAGGTTTTTTGTGGTTTTCTTTTCCAGACTGTACAGATAATTATAGATTAAGCATAAATTAATCAAGCAGCAGCTGACCAGGCTGTTCTAAAAGGGGAGTGTCATGGTCACTGAAATATGCATTAACATCTTCAGGGTAGGACAGGAGAGTGAGAGGGAAATAATGTGCATTTGAATAAAACTGTAACTTGAGGCTACAATTATCTATACCAGCAACAAGCTGATGTTATTTTATGTTCTCTATTAAAATATTTCTTTGTCACCTTCAACATTGTTTCAGTGATTTTGTAAACCAAGCAAAAATTGCATTGTGCTTATAAGAGAAAATGTGCTCAGTTTTGTCGAAAGGCTTTAGAAGTTTTTTTTTTTTTATTTCTACAATTCACAAACTCAGGTTCTCATAAGACTTCTATTGCTGGTCTGAACTTTTTCTGTTTTTCCCCCAACCTTTGCTTAATTTAAAGGGAAAGTGCAATGAAATTGATTTTTTTTACTTATTGCATGCCATAGTAATATAATACAAGTACTTAGCTAATAAATACTAAAATGCACACTGTAAACAAAAATCAAAAACCGCCCCAAATTAGGCAAGCATCCTTAAGAAAAGAAAAATAAAATAATTGTTCTGTACAAGCTCAGGGATTTAGACTCAGCAGAATATTATGTAAAATCTTTCATTCTTCCCATTACTGCAAGGTGAATAAACCTTTTGTTTGCAATCTATAATTTTAAAATATTTTTTTATGTTAGGTAATGTAAATATTCAACTTGATTATGTTGTTTGCATCAAATGTGCCTTATCTGTAATACCATGGCTCTGCACCATGTGCTGCCTTCTGTTATTTACTATTGTCTTAACTTCAAATTTGTTGTCAGGAAAATATCTTCCTTTTCCATCCTCCTGTTTCCTGAAATCTGGAACTCAGTTCTTAGCTCACGATTGTTTGAAGCACAAAGATACAATTGTGCTGAATGGTTTGACATCCAATTCAATGTGGAAATAATTTTAAAAAGTACTGTGGAAAATGCTAGGGGTGAGATAAAAAATGTTATATTCAGTGTTAAAGAATATCACTGCCTGGTGGTACTTTCTCTTCTCTTTCTTTTCTCAGTTCTGTGCTGTGGATATACAGGTTTTCACTCAAATATATGTCAAAATTGATTAATTCTGAATTCCACTGCTACTTAAACATCTTTCCAGGCATGACCACATCAGTGTAATCAGTGGCAGCGATGTCAGTGTAAGTGAATCCTTTTGAAATACATTTCCATTTAGCATTGATACAGTCACACCATCAGACCAGCAAATAGCCCATGAAATGGGGTGTGTGTATTGATCTCCAATTGAACATTCCAGAGGAGTAAGAATTTCCCAGTTATTTAACTTCAGGATGAGATTCACTCATCTGGGCTCCTCTTTCTTGCCACATCCACAGAGACCCAGAAGGGTTTGGAGGACAATTCCCCTAGAGACAGCACAGGGCACGGATGGGGTCAGTTTTCTTTTTAGGTGCTTATGTTGATTATCCAAACTTGTATTTGTATGATCAGCATTAGGAAAGAAATGTTTTCCTAGTTAGACTGAGATGAATCTGGGGAGCCCTTCAACCTCTTTTCTCCTGGAGGCTTTTGAAAGATCTGATTCACTGCCCTTGCAGAGTCTTTGAATATTAGCAGCCTTTTAGTCTAGTATCTTGTCTGTTTTAATTTCAAAAAATACGGCAGGGATTCTTTTTCTTGCTTAAATTCTGTAAAAGCAGTGTCCAGGTGAGGGAGGATCGCTGGGTGATCAGTTGCCCTGAATTTGCTCAGATGAGACAATGGAACTAAGTGAAGAAATTGTATATACTGTAATGTTCATTCAAACAGAAAGAAATTGAAAAACAGCTGCACCTGGGGAAAAAGATTTGGAAAGACACCTGGCTATGTTCCAAATGTGTGCTTTCCTAATAATTATCACATCATACACCTAGTTAGCATCTCATAAATAACCATAAAGTAGTCATTTAATGAATCATTTTACTTTGTGCTGTCAGAGGTTACAAAAAAAGCAAAATACTTTGTTTATTTTAAGAACAAGGTGTGACTCTTCTTTCAGCATCATTTAAAAGACTGCAGTAGGAAGGTGTCACCTTTTAGAGCAGCTGGGGTATTTTTAAGCTGCAGAGCATGAGTTATGTGCCATCAAGTGCATCAAAAGCATCAGTGCACTGCTGTTTGTACCGTGCTGTGGGGTTTGGACCCTTGCAGAGCATTGGTGGGGCATTTTCTGACAGAACTCAGGGAGGATGGATGAATGCTATTCCCTGGTTGTCTATGCCAGATAAATAATCAGATCCTTCCTGAAAAAAAGAAACCCCAAGGCTCTATTTGGAAAGCCAGACTTTGATCTTTTCAGGATTCTGCTCCCAGGGACTGTGGGTTCCCTCAGCTGGAAGGGATGGGACCTTGGTGGTGGCAGGAAAGCTGTCAATATTCAGGATAACATCCTCCGAACTAAAAACAGTCCAGCAAAGAAGGACTGTAGAGATGAACACACTGCTCCTGGCAAAATTCAAACACTATTCCTGGGAGGAATATAGAGAAGCTGAGTGCTCAGGGGTGGGGCTAGGAAAGGCAGAGCCCACTTGCAGTCAAATCTAGTGAGGGTTGTCAAAGGCTGCAAGAAGAGCTTTCATGAATCCATCAGGAGCCAAAGGAATAGGAGATAAAACAGGAGCCCGCTGCAGAGCTGGGGAAGGGGCCTGGGGCACAGGCTGAGCTATCAAACATCTCCTGCATCTCAGCCCTGGCCCCAGCAGTCCAGGCAGGTTTTTGCTGTGGTGGAATGGGATCAAGCCAGGGAACATCCCTAAAACTGGGCATCCAAAGGGCCAGGATTGGCTCCTGCACAAGGCTGCTGCCTGAGTCCTCTGAAGGCTGTCCTCGTTTGGAAGACAGGTGTCTGCTAAGAAAGGCAGGAGCCTCTCTTTGAAATGGAGAATGGAAACCCTCTCCTTCCAGATTATTATAATTTTGAAATTAAGGGGCTCCCGCGCAACGATATGGGAATAGGAATAACAGTTCCTTACTAGGAAAATTAAAATAGAAATACAATACTGCAAAGAACAAACCCCAGACTCTGACAGAGTACAACCTGACACCCATCAGTCAGTCAGGGTGTTGGCAGCAGTGCCATTCCATGGTGGCTGCATCCTCCTGCAGTGACAGATGTGCTTCAGTTGGAGCTGTGCTCCTGGACAAGGTGCAGTTTCCCTCCGAAGGAGGTCTGCTTTTCCTCCGGAATCCAGTGGAAAAAGGGCTCTCTTAGTGTCCCAAAATCTCAGTTTTTATCAGTTTTGAGAGAAACCAAACATTCCTTTACAAATCCAGGCCAAATTAAGGCTTCAAACTTTTAGGTAGTAACTGTTTTGTTCTATTGCTATGTTGTATTTGTACAGACTAAAACCCTAAATTATGCATAACTTAAATTTCTCATTGGAATTAATAATTCCATTCTCAGAGAAATATCAGTTGGTAGTCTGCTTTGCAAATTCTTAATTTTTTCCTTTCCTTCATAAGTAGGGGAAACTTACCACTGATGCAGCCAACCAGAAGGAGAAATGTAAAATAGAAATTTAGACAAAATATTATATTCTCTCTTTCTTCTATTCAGAATTAATGATAATGTTTGTGATTAGTCTGTCACACAAAATACGAATAATTAAATAAAACAAAGGCCTCTGTATTTAGAATTAATTAAAAAGTAGTTAAATAGAGCACATCACTAAGGAGCTTTTCTTGTTTGCCTCAAGTTAAGTAAATATGCTCAGTGTTGTAGGATCTGGGTATATAAACACTGGGAAGAGAAGCAAAAAGGAAGTTTGGGAGTTGGAGTCTGTATTTGTACTCTGGACTGGCTGCAAGTCAGGGTGTCTAGAAGAGATATGAGTGGTGACCTGTGTAAATCCGATTTTGAGCTAATTTATGTTTACTAAACTCTTGTATGAGGCTGATCCCATTTTTATCTTCTGGTTTTGGCCCCTTCAGTACCTCCATAGACTTTTTTTTCCTCTTGCACAAACAAGTGAAGGTTTCATGTTCTAATACATTTTTTGTAAGCCAAGGTTTGAATTTAAATGAATAACCTATTAATTGTGTTTCTTACATAAAGACAGGTAAAAATTGATTAAATTCTGAAGTGATTCAGCTGTACTGTGGAACTAATTGTGTTTGTTGGGCCCATAGAGTAGGGGAAAAAGAACCAACAGATTAAAGTCTGTTGAAGAAACTTTTGAATAAATGAAGAGAAAAGGATCCTTGGAGAGCCTTTGACATCCATCAGCCTTCTTTACGTGGTAAGTACCAATAAATGTCTCTGGAAAGGAAAACTCAGAATTGTCTAATGTGGTGAGTACAGGGAAGGTATTTTTGGATTTCTTAATGTAGCTTTCCATTCTGCAATGCATCATTAGGTGTTATAAACAGCAAGAAAAACTGCCAATCATTTTAACAACTAACTGCTTTAAAAAGCCATCTAGTGACTTTAATTATGATTAAGTATTTATGAAATTAAGTAATGCCGAATACACAAATTCCATCTGGTAATGATCAAGGTGGTTTTTTTCTCCATATTGTTGGGCTTTGCTCTTGCAGAGCACTCTGAGCATATGCACACTTGTGAAATTAGGAGAAGCCTCTTACATAACCAACAGATTTTAATTACCTTGAAAAATAAACACCCCCAAGACCACCAAGCCTCTTTTGTTTCTTTGAGGTCTCTTCTAAGCAAATCACTCTGGAATTCTGGTTTGGGGTTTTCTGTTGTTGCTTTTTTTTGTTTGTTTGTTTTTGTTGTTGTTGTTGTTGTTGTTGTTTATTTTTTGTTTTATGTTTTGGGGTTTTTTTGTTTTTGTTTTTTGGGGTTTTTTTGTGTGTGTGTTATTTTTGGGTTTTTTGTTTGGTTTTTTGGTTTGGTTTGGTTTTGGATTTTTGGGGGTTTTTTTGTTTGTTTGTTTGGGGTTTTTTGTTCTGTTTTGTTTTGTTTGGTTTGGTTTGGTTTCTTTGTCATTAACATTATTATTTTACAGTCTGAGATCACTGAAATGGTAAAATTGAGTGAGAGTAGCCCTAACATGTTCCCCATCTTGGGAAGTAGAGTTTGGGATAAGACATCCAACATCCTACTCTAAATAAGTATCAGCAGGAACTTGCTTTCCCATTCTACTTCAACTTGTGTAAGGGTTTTACCCCAATATTATTAAGTAATTATTTCTCACATTTTATGCTTTTAATTAACAGAAAATAAAAACAAATAATAAACTGAAATGCAGACACTTTGAGATGATGAACCTGAAGTCTGCAAGACTTTCAATCAGTGCTAGCTGAGGCTTTTTATTCATTTTCAAACTGTTGGGATACCTCCTGAGCACACATTTCTAAATCTAAATATTGCAGCATTTTGGAGAATTTGAGGATCTGGTCAGGACTGGATGAATATTTCCCAAATCCATATGTACTATATGTATGTAGGTGGAAAATAGCTGAGAAACCTGTGTGGCTGAAAATACCCTGAGGAGTTTAGAGACTTAACTACTGTGTACTTTGTAATCAATGAGAGTAATCAACTGCTAACACGTCTTGCAGCTAAGAGCTCAGTGCCATTTGTTAGGTACTGAAGTATCTTTGCAAATCTGGCTCTCCATCCTTCTGGCATATGGAATCCTCCTCCTCCCCCTGGATTGTGCTGTTGCTTTTGGCAGCACTGGTAGCACTGCCCTTTTTACTATTATTCCTCCTCCCCTGCAGAGCTCCAGTTTGATGTGCTGTGACCTTTTCCTGTGGGCAGAACCCACAGCCACAGGGCTGGAGCACATCCTTCTCATGTCTGAGCCTCCTTTCCCTTTTCCCTTCCCTTCCCTTCCCTTCCCTTCCCTTCCCTTCCCTTCCCTTCCCTTCCCTTCCCTTCCCTTCCCTTCCCTTCCCTTCCCTTCCCTTCCCTTCCCTTCCCTTCCCTTCCCTTCCCTTCCCTTCCCTTCCCTTCCCTTCCCTTCCCTTTTTCCTTCCCTTTCCCCTTCCTTTTCTGAACATATTTTGCTGATAACACTATTGTAACTCTGGCAGGACAGGAGCAAAAATCTAAATCAATTATCCTTACCTAAACTTTTTTTGTTTGGTTCACTGCACACACATCCTCCACTAGTCCTCATTCTGTTCTGACAAATTCATTGACCTGACTCAGCCATCAGAAGTTTTAGGTGTTGGAATTTTATATAGCCATTCAGCAATCTAGCACAAAATTTCCTTATGCCTCATCTTGATGGACCAAGTCAGAAAACTTAAAAAGAATTCAAACACAATTTATAAATGTAATATTCCAGATTATGTAGGCAATTCCACTGTTAGGCAATATGCATTAGTGCAGTTATTGTTTTTTCATTTTCTAAAGACTCTTCAATACATATTTATAAAGAACTAAGATTTCTGTGAATGCATTTTTGTGTTTGTGCTGTTTCCTGGGAACTTTGTCACCCACTCAATACTTTATTTATGGTTTTGTTTTGGTTTTTTTTTTATTAATGTTTAAATTAACCCTCCATTTTGCTAACAATTACCCTGATGTTTAAAACTTTTATTTGAAGAACTCTCCTGAAAGGCAGCATATGCCAAATTGTGTGTTGGCAATTAAAAATATACATTTCCATCATTCAGTAACCAGACAAGTCTAGTGTGCACATTTCCTTGCACTTGCCAGGCAAGCGATCTTGTATTATCTCATTAAAACATCCAGATTCAGTGGCAGTAACAAACTAAACTCAGAACACCAAGTGCTGCTTTTTTTGCAATGAGTAGCAGCTAAACGACTCAGGAATATACATATTTGTCTTTTCAAGTAAGTAACCCAAGATGCAAAATGTGATAGGATGATTTTGCAACAAGCCTTGGCTCTGAAACAAATGGACAAGAGAAATAGAAGGTAGGTTTGAAATGTTATTTGTCTCCCTGTAAATTATGCATTTGTATTTTAAATGACTGCTCTTTAAATAATTAAATAAACACTGGGTTAAAGCCACTCATTTATGTCATAAGACTGCTCAGTGTTAAATGAGATTAAACAAGTCCTTCATTTTTGGTTAATAGTTGAATTATTAATTGTGCTTGTATGCCTCTATAGGGATTATTTGGAGAACAGAATTTAGGCTATGTTATCCTAAGGAATACAGAGTGTCTGTTTTTAATGCACTGCTGAATTAACCGTGCTGGGGTCTGAGGAAAAGGCTACTGGCCCCCAGCCAACAGCAATTGCCACAAGTCAAAAGAGCTGCAGGCAGTAGGTCAAATTTTAAAAGTACAGAACGCTGAAGCTCAATTATTTAAATCAAAAAACCTAGTGTGGATGATCAAATAAGCAGTTGAGAGCATTTGATTGGGAGCACATGGAAACCATCTGTTCCTGTTAAAGCAAACCCCCAGTAAGGAATGCAGGCAATCAGCACTGTTGGCTGGCTGCACTTACTCAGGACACTGGGATGCCATCCTCTGACAGTTTATAAAAAAACATTTCAGATTATTTGTGGGGAAAAACATGCCTGTATGCATATGTGAAATGCTCCATAGAAGTGTGAAGAATTTTACCTGGTTATTCTTCACTATAAATTAATGTTGTGTAAATACAGATTTTTTTCTGCCTTTATTTAGTTATTTATTTTTATATTTTAGATTTCTTTTTCTCGATGATTGTTCATTCCCTATAGAATTCCAACAGGGAGTTCTACAAATGTTATTTTACATGTAGTCTTGTTGAATGGTCAAAAAATGTTTTACACTTCTTTTATCTTTCTGTAAAAGAGTGTTTGGTCTTTGGTGCTGGAAATGATTGAAAGTGAAGCAGAAATATCTTTCTGATTTGATAGCAAAATATTTTGGATAAAATATTGTTAAAATATTTAAATTGTTTAAATAATTAATGCATTGTTGCTTGTTATAAGAGAGGTTTTTAATAGTTGAATTCATTACAACTAACTGGAATAACTAAATAAAAGCAGGGGGCTTGTCCTGCAGTCATTTTGCTAAGCTGTAGTGCATATCCCTGCATTTCAGCCCCATGGCAACCTCTCTCCAGAAACAGGAGTATATTTAATGGTGCTTATATGCAGCACCATTCTGAAATTTTATGGAAACTTTCTTCCAAATAGACTTGTCTTCTGTTTGTGGAATGATTGCGGTGGTCAGACATGAAACTGCACAGAAGTTCAGAGGGGGGCTGATTTTTCCTGAGGGTACATCTCTAAGATTACCTAAATATCAAATCTTGTTGGCATGAGAGGCACAGAATGTTCTGGAAGGGACCCAGAAGAATTGCTGAATCAAGTCTGAAGTCCATGATTGGTGTTTATGACACCATGCTATGGTACTGTACAAAATAAAGAAATGTGTTCCTTACCTCTAGAATTCTTCAGTGGCTTTAAAAACAATAATTTGCACAGGCAGAAGGTGTTGGTGGGAGCTCTGTGAATATCCAGGCTTGACTGCCACAGATCACCACCTCTTAATCCATTTCAAATACAAATTTACTTGCTAAATCCTTCCAGTTCTTTCCTTCCTCACATTCAGTGTCTAATCTTTTGGTCAGTAATTTTATGTGCCAGGCAGGAGTTTTGGAGCTTCCTGATGCCCAGGAACCTGGGAAAAATAACTGTTGCATACACAACAAGTGCAATAATTCTGGAGACATCCCTGAAGTCAGTTTTGGTAGCTCTGTACCTAAATTAATATCCAGTAGTTGTGTTGTGGATGGGGTTTAATTGCTGCCAGTCACTTCAGAACATGAAGAGTATTTTAGATTCTCCACAGAAGCAGAGAATTGAAACTGCAGAAAATCTTTAGATCAAGAGATAGTACAACAATGTCAGTGCCTTTCTAAATTATGTTTCTTTTGAGGATTTTTGTGCTTGTGAAAGCAAACACAAGAGACATGGAATCCTAAGTGGAGGAGGCTGGTACAAAACCTCAAGTCCCACCTAAACAACCTCATGGATTGCTGTCCAAAGTAAAGGAGGGCAGTTTTAGCATCAGGAGCTGATGGAGGAGATGGTTGGAGGGTTGGATGAAGATATGTCCTGCTCTGAGATGGAAATTTAGTCTTAAATTTACAGTATGTCCAATAAACCACAGGCTCCTTCCACTTGTCCTTGCAAGAGGAACAGCTGGAAGTCTCCAAACCTGAGTGACTCAATTGTTGTTTGATACCCGAGCAAGTAAGAGATTAAAGGAAAAGATACTCTGAACATCGGTACTATGAACTACTTACCTTTGAAAACTAGGACATCTACATTTGTAAAATAAACCTAGGAAATTGTTAAATCATTTGCATAAATATGGAGCTCCATCTTCATACATTAAAAATAATGAGAAGAAATGCCTTCTCAGTTATTTTTTTTTCCATTTATTTTCCTTGGTACATGTGGCTTTGGCTGTGTTGAAAGGATTTAGACTGAGGAAAATTGTTAGGATAATATAATGTCATTTATGTCTTCTACTTTTGGCTTGCAAATGTTAACGTTTTGAGTAGTCCTGCTACATGGAATTTAGTAAAATGCTTGGTGATGGTAGGTAAATTTCTGAAGCAGCAAAATGGGGGCATATTTCTCATACTTTGTGAGTGTGACTTGTCCTCTGTGTATCCTTTGAGTTTCATGGGCAGGAGAAAGGCTAGACTGAAGTTCAGGTCACACAGTGAAATGAAAATGTGAGTCAAAAGTGAAAAAAGCAAACTCATACCCTTCTTTTCTGGGAGTTTTGTATGAAAACATGTTTTGTTTTTCTTCACTGTGGTGCTCACTTGTTTTTCTCCACCTGTGCTGCTGTGAAGTTGCACCAAGGGGGAGACCTCATGTAAACCTCTGTTCTTTGAAGTAAACAAAATCTTCACTAAATAAGAATGGCTCTAAAACAGCTTAAAGGCAAGCAACATCGTGTACTTGATGGGAACAAAAATCGCTTTTAAAGCATTCTTTGGGTAGTCCTTCAGAGTGTTTTTACACAAGTCAAACTGAAAATCAGAAATTAAAAATGCAGGTGCTGTTATGAAGCTGTTAGGATCATTTGGAATAATGATCTTCCAATAACACAGTGCTTTACTTCAATATATTTCAAATATCTTTGTTCAGTTACATAAAGTTAGGAATCCATTAATTACAAGTACAGATGGGCAAACCAAACCACTTCATGTAGATGACTCTAGAAATAATGAACAACATAAGCACTTTGAAATTTATGTAGAGGTGGCAGCACACTGCACAATTTTATTTTATTTTGTACCAACGGTTAGGTAACTAATTACAATGTTCTGTATTTGTGCTGTCACTAAATGGTTTCACAGTATGGAGCCACATCAGTTCTGTTCTTGAATTTGGCAACTTCAGTTATTGCTGATAAAAACTGACTTGTTCAGAAAGTCTAAACTATGGGAAGTATGCTATTAAATTCTCCAGGGATCCTGTTTTCATTTAAACTGCAGTTCTTTAGTATCAAAAACTTGAATTTTCAATGAACAATTGAATAAAAAACGTCTATTATTAAGCAGAGCTCAAATCTTAGAATGTGGAGTGCCCTTCTGGCTCATGTAGGAACTGTTTCATTTCAAAATAAAAATGCTGCAAAGTTAGCTAAAGATAGTTAAACATTTTAAGATAAATTTTCTCCTTGATATGAGTGAGCAAAGTATAAATTTTGCTTTGTGTGAGGTGCATGAGCCCAATGTGTTCTTGCAACGTCCATTAAAATAAGGCAGAGAAGACAGAGCAAAGCTTGGTGTGTGATAACTCCCCGAGAGTAACACAAATATTTAAATTCAAAATTACATACAGCATTTTACTTTCTAATAAAATGCTTGCTGGATGATGGATTATGGATTATGGATTTGATAAGGTGCACACAGGCACAAATGATGCCTGTATTGAATGTTACTTGTCAATAGTTGGTCATTTATTTCACCAAAATCAAGTGTTTAAGTCATCAAAAAAATTGTGAAGGGAAAAAAAAGTAACCAAGAATAGCAGCAACAATAACAGAGAACAATCAGCAAGAACCTCCTTAATTCTCTTTTCTGTAACATTTGAAGGGAGAAAGTGAAGAATCTTTAAATACATTCTGTAAAGAATAGGAGTGGGATGCAGTGGATAAGAGGGAACAGGAGGAAGAGCAAATTAAAGATTGTGAGGACAGCAGAAGGGAAATTTGGGGCTGATGACAGATTTCCAGGGGGAGAGAGGCAGAGCTGGCTGATGGCCTTGGAGAGGCTTCAGGGAGCAGCTGAACAGCACAGACTCAGGGTGGCTTAGGGAATATGTCAGGAATGAAGACAACCAAAGGAGATTTTCTCTTTCTCCTTGCAGTACTTGGGTGGTGCTGATGGCTGGGAACCAAGAAAGCAGCCTTTTTCTCAGGCTACACAAGCTCTGCTCTCTGGCTGCTCAAGGACAGGAACCAAAAAAAAAAAAAGATTACAGTAATTTTACAACTATGAGGCGCACCCTTTTGACTAAAATTTTGATTGAAACCCAGAAGTGCGGCTTATAATCTGGTGCACCTTATATATGGACAAAGTTCGGAAATTTGCCAACCTGGAAGTGCGAGCCACACTAGCCAAGCTGCGAGAGCTGCGCCAGCCGGTGCCGGGGGACGGAGTGCTGGGGCCCGCGGCACAGAGAGGGGGCCTGGGACTGCGTTTAAAGGCTGGGCTGATCCATGAAAAATGTTTGCAAATTGAGCACCTGCCACTAAACCCCGGGATCACACGATTCCCTTACTAATTCGTTATTTTGTTGCACACGAATCCTCACTGCAAAAAAAAAGTGCACCTTATAGGCTGGTGCACCTTATATATGGACAAAGTTCGGAAAATTGCCGACCAGGAGTGCGCCTTATAATCCGGTGTGCCTTATGGTTGTGAAATTACAGTACACACCTGCAGAGTACATGATGCTACTCACGGAGTGTGTTTCTAAAGAGATGTTGCACCTCTGCCCAGTGAACTTTCTCTAAATTGTTTTGCACGATGTATACTATTTAAACTCGGCATTTCCTTGAATAAATGCTCTTTCTTGCTCTTGTAAGAGAGTGCCATGTTACTGTGCCTTTCACCACTCAGAACCACATACAGTAACACTGATGCACCTTGCTCATCATCCTCCCAGGTGTGGAGATGTTTTGTGTCCCAGGCCATTTCACCAGCTTAATCTTCTGATAAGCTTTCCAACACCTGTTCTGAACCTGACATTTATTTTCTTTCCTATGCTATCCTCGAGGTAAAATTCTTTTCTCTGTTCCCCACAGAAGCTCTCTTATCCCAACTGCAGATCTTTCTAGGAGTTTCTATCCACTGACAGGAAGTTTTGCATACCAGCCAAGCACAGAATGTATTTAAAGATTCTTCACTTTCTCACTTCAAATGTTTCAGAAAAGAGAATTAAGGAGATTCTTGCTGATTGTTTTCTGTTATTGTTGCTGCTATTCTTGGGGTTTCTTCCCTTCATAATTTTTTCAATGACTTAAACACTTGATTTTGGAGAAATACATGACCAATTATTGACAAGTAACATTCAACACAAGTGTCATTTGTGGCTGTGTGCACTTTATCGAATCCATAATCTGGCAAGCATTTGATTAGAAAGTAAAATGCTGTATGCAATTTTGAATTTAAATATTTGTGTTGCTCCTAGGGAGTTATCACATTTCCTTGTACAGCAAACCTCTTTTAGAGGACTCCGGACTTTTGTTGTCAATCAGTAGAAAATTTCATTCATCATTTTTGTGGTGATTGAAGTTTATAACTTTTTTTTTTTTTTGTGTCAGTGCATTTTAGTCTCCCAGGTATTTACAGGAGCTGCATGTTGTTCACTGTATTTTTCACCACATTCCTAAAAAATTTAAAAGCTCTTCCTTTGAACAGCACAATGATCTGAAAGATGTGGGGGGTGTGGGGTGGATTTGTTTGTTTTGCTGGTGTTTTTTTGTTGTTTGTTTGGGGGTTTGATAGGTGCTTTTTAGGTGAAAAGAAAATTCCTCAATTACACCTATGATAGGAAGGTGCTATTCCCTAGGATAAACAGGCATTCCTTAGGGATTCCTAAGGAAAGTGGTTTTTGAGAGAGTAGAACAAAGAGACTGCCAAGATTGACAAATAATGAGATATCTGCAGGATGAAAACACTTTGTTTTTAAAGTAAGTGTACGTCAAAATACCAGTTCTGTTAAAAGACTTGATATAAATTTATGGAAAAGAGAGTTCTCCAAAATTTAAAGGATCTGTCTTATTCATAGCCAGGAAATACTCAGGACACGTGGCATTGGTAGTAATTAATAAAATTTTAACTCATCTATGCATTAATGATTTTTGGTAAAGCCATTATGAACATTAGCATGGCAGGTAGGAAAAAATGGCATCCATCTCCTGAGGAACACATTTCTGGTTTTAAATTAATGGGTAAAATAGGTTGCATAAAAGGTAAGAACAGGTACAAAACACAGTGATATCAATTAGAAACTGAATCAAGAATTAATACAAACAGTTTTCCAAAATATTTTTAGCAACAGGAAGGTTTTCAATGGTGCATTCTAGATAAAGTAGTGTATAATGAAAAGGAGAGAAAACAAGCGGTAACTTCTAAGATAAAAATTTTCTAGTTGTGTCCAGCCCCAAAGTGAGATCTCAGCAAGACTTAATAAAACAATAGTCTATGGGTTTATTAAGATCTATTAAAATCTTTCAACTTCTATATTTACTACGGGTTTCTCCTATTGCTTCAGTGCTTTTAATTCAGTAGATTAACTTTTGACATGTGTAATTCCACTGCATTTTGCCTGGTCGGGGGGGTGGAGAGACCTGGCCATTCTCTGACAAAGGAGGATATCAGACCAAGAAACTTGGACTTTTTTATGAGTTATCACTCCTTCTGGAGCAGTGTTAGACCCTACAGACCAAACCTTGGCGTGGAAACGAGATGGCCACGTCAGCTAAAACCTGCTGGTGTCACACACTGAATTAGTTTGGGGCTGTTTCCTCTAAAGTGACATTTCAGCCACAGAGGCATTTGAAACTTATAAAGCCTGTGGAAGTGTTTTCAGGCACCTTGTGATCCTCAGATCAAAAGGACTACTTCAGATCTTTAGGCATTCGGGACTCCTTTTTTGGGTACTCCTGTAATTTAAACAGCTCAAAGGATGATATTTTATTTTATTTCAAACGTTGTAAGGCAGTAATAATTCACTGCAGAGATCTGCATTTGGATTTCCACAGTCAAATGCTCTTGGAATACTGAACTGCTCCCAGAATCTTGGCTGATGCCAATCTCCAGAGAGTGTAAATGATGGGATTGTAGCACTGGAGCTGTGGATTCACCCCCATCAAGGCCAGCAATATTCAAGGTGAGGGTTCTCCCATGGAATTTCCAGTGTGATCACTGCTCCTGGCATGACTGTAGGCATGGCAGAACAGGATTTTGAGAGCATTTGGAGGATGCTGTGTAAACCCATCATGTTTCTACATAGCTCTGCTCCATGTCCTTTAGGCTTGGACGTAGTTTGTGGAAGGCATGCAATTTCTACTTGGATTTCTGCTTTATTTTTATGAAGTAAACAGGCTTACTTTCCAATAGCATGATGTTAGATGGAATTGAAGCTCTGTCTTTTTATTCCAGTGCTCAGAAAAAAATAGAAAAGGCCTAATTAACAAAGTTCTGGTAAGAGCAATTAGAAGAGTACTCACCAAACTTACCAACAGTACAATGAAAAGAAAAAAAAAATCCCTACATGCACTAATTTTGTACTTTTAGGGTTTGGATTTTATGGTTTTATATATCTTGGTTGTCATTTTTTGCAGTATTAGAAGGTTAGAAATGCACAGCATGAACTTATATTGTCCAGAATACAAAATATGCAGCTCATGGTTTCAGCAGGATTTTGAGGACTTTAGTTTTCCGTGAGTTTAGTGAGTTAGAAACTTTGGTACTGGTTTGAGAAATTACATAATAACAATGTCTGCATCTTATCAATTAGTCATATTTGTTTGCCCTTGTTAAAAACTGATATTGTTATACATGATGCAGCCCAAAGTCACCTGTGCAGGGAAGACCCCTCTAATACAGAGCACTCTGATTGTGATTTCCTTCAGGGTTCCTAAGGAGTTATAGGAATTTGAGAGTTGTTATATGCTGGATCTTGTTCCTAACACCTGAAGCCACAGAATTTTCACTAAGTGTTTCTAGAAAAAAGGATTAGAAATGTTGGAGGTTTAGAGTGACCCTTTCCGTCTTTATTATTTGGGCTTTTGGCAGACAATGGCACGGATTTATTGTGTTGGAAAGCATTAATTTCATTTGATTGTGACTTGTGAAGAGTCTTCCAGGAATTACAACTCTTTTAAAAACATTCTTTTTGAAAACATTCTTGTATACCACCACATCTCGTGGCAATGCATTTCACAATGTAACTATGTATTGTGTTAAAAATTACTTTAAGCATTACTTTCCTTTTTGGGCTTTTAATATGTTACCTAATAATTGCTTTGATGGTTTCTCGGTTTTCATACTGCGAGAAAATGTATAACCCCACATTTATTTTCCTCACTATTTCTCAGGATTTTGGAAATTTCTGTAGCATTGTAATGCCTCTTTCTCTCACTGTTCTAGCCAGTCCTTCTATGGTGTTGTCTTCCCTAATTTTCTTACCCCCCTTCTCTGTGACCAGACTGGCTGCAGTATGAGAATCCATTATTCCACTAATTTAAATCAAGGAGAATTCCTGAAAATAATGTAATAATTATGTGAGTTATATTTTTTATTTTTCAGAGATTTACTCACAGTGAGATGAAGGTCTCTTTTCTGAACTCTGTTGGTTTGGTTCAGTACCCATCTCTGAGAGTCTCTTTTTTTTTTAGCATGAACTCCTTTGGACTTAATTGACATTTATCCCCAAATTGGTCAGGATATGAAAAGTTCTTCCTGCAAGTCTTAGTCTAGTTAATGTGGAAAAAATCCCATCGGTGTATTGAGTATGTAATTCCAGAGTAATCTCTCTGGCAGCACTTACTGGTGCTGGATTATTTTCTTCTCTCCAACTGAAATGTATGAAGTAAGCAGAGTGCTGGCAAGTCAAGTACGAGAAAATAGAAGTTCTAAGGTGCCTGCCAGTGCTGTGAATGATCTACCTGTCAGCACATAGTCTGCTCATGAAGATGAACATGTGCTCTCCTGCAATGATTTACATGGCTTGGTATGTTTGGAACATTATTTGCCTCAGTGAAAATGTCATTTTTCCTGCTTTTCCTAGATTTATGTGGACAGATGACTTCATGGCTAGAGTTCTTTTGTCTCTGTGCTGAATTGCTGCAATACTTTACTGTCTCTGTGGAGTGCCTGCTGTGCCAACACTCACCAGCAGTACTGTACATGCTGCACTTCTCATGCACAACCACTGCAGAAAGCTTGACAAGAGGAATTTTTGGTGGATTCAGGGGAAGATGCTTTTGCTGTTGTCCTTTTTAAAAATGGGTAAGCACTGAATGAGCCCAGAGGAGGCTCCAGGATGAGCAGAGGATGGAGCAGCTCTGCTGGCAGGAAAGGCTGGCACAGCTGGCATTGTTCACCTGCACAGGAGAAGCTTTGGCCTGAGCTCAGTGTGACCCCTGGGTCCCTGGCAGTGCCCACGTTGGACACTGGGGTTGGAGCAGCCCGGGACTGGAAGTTGTCCTGAACAAGGTGATCTTCAAGGTCTCTTCTAAACCACTGTGGGATTGTCAGAACAAAGCCAGTATAGGTCCCTGTTCTGGAGAGTGCCTAAGTGCACACTCTAAGCAAGTGCCTGAAGCTCTCCTTGAGAAATGAGATGACCAAAATCCACACATTTCTGTTACTGGGTGAGCTGACAAAGTTTCATTTAGCCCACCTGTTTATCTTGAAATTTTCTCAACATTTTTGGAACTTGTTACTTCAAAAGATAAGTCCCATGAAGAAGCATAAAATACCTGAATTTATTTTATTTGACATTTTCTTTTTCTTGGAGAGAAGCTGTAGTTTTGTAACCATCCAAGTAGGCTGGTACCTGTAGCTGAATGCAATAGTGAATACTAAACTTGTGCTAAAGGGCTTTTACTTTAAAATCCAACTCTGCCTTTATTTCTTTGACATTAGTTTATGATATTTTTTTCCTCCTGATAGCTAAGATGGATTGTTCAACAGAAATCTGCACTGTGTGCTTCCCAAAGCCATTTTGTGAACTTTGGAAAGCAGATGTGCTAAGATTTAACATAGAATTTGGGATCATCTTGATGGACTTGCCAGTAATTCCCTTTCTTCTTCTTTTTCTTCTAATTAATTAATTAATTAATTAGTTTATTAATTAATTTATTTTTAATACTGATATTACTGTTACAAGCTACCATGATAAAATCAGCAGATCTTGAATAGCAATGTTGTAATTGTTGGGGTTTCTAAAACATAAATTTGTACTTAAAAAAATTTCCATACAGTCTGTGAACTGTGCTTTGCTTGCACATACTCTATCCAAAGGATTTTTAAAGAAGTGGATAATGTCATTTTGGTCAGTTAAATTATGCCCTTTGTCCATTTTTCCATATTTTTACATCACAGGGGTTTATAGGTTCTTAAAACTGAGCTGGTGCTGACATGCCATGTTTGACTGAGGCCACAGTAAACTTCCAGAACACTCCTAGTTCCTTTACAAAGACACCAGGTTATTTGCCATGATACAGCCTTGTCATTTGCAAAAAAAAGGGTAATATTTTTTAACATAAAAGTTATGCGCAATGTCTTTTTGTTACCAGCATTAACATTTATTTTTTCTTTTATTTCTCATCTCTTGTGCTGCTCCAAGTGTAACCCATTTTGTACCTAAATTCCTTGGGCAGAACATGCACCAAAAGAATGAAAATATTTTCAGCTTTCTCACCTTCAGCATGGGACATTGTGTGTGTCCCAGAGGGAAATGGGCACAAAAGATGCAATAATTGCCAGTTGTCAGCTGTGTGTCTCTGTGCCAAAGGCAGGGCCACCTGAGGAGGAGTGTTTGTCATTTTTTTGTGCTCCTCCTGAGGGTCCATGGCACTGGTGACAGTGACAGGGGCAGATGCCTCACCAGGACAGAGCTAAACACTCAGGTGTTAGCCAAACAGGGGAAAACAAAATTTAACAAACTTGGACAGGCTCCTGATGGACTGACAGACTTCCTGTGGGAAAACTCTAAATACTCACAAACAACTTAGGCAGTTTTTTGTTCCATTTACAGGTAAAGTTCTGCCCCTCCTCAGTCTTTGAAGGAGTTTAGGCCTGAAGAAAGGAGGCAAATGCACTCTTGCAGTGACTAATTTATAAAGGTTTTTCATTACTTGTGCTGGGGATTAGTAAGTCCTCTGTGCCATTCTTGACCTTTGAGTCTGATCCAATTTGCAGTGAAGACATTACAATAATCTAGGGGCATTTTTGAATGAGAGAACCATAATCATAGAATTACAGCTTTATGGAATATTTCAGGCAGGAAAAGATCTTTAAGATTGAGTCCAGCCATTAAGCCAGCACTTCTAGATTCACCACCAAACCATGTCCCTGGGTGCCACATCTGTGCTGCTTTTAAATACCTCCAGGAATAGCAAAATAGTGTTGAAAAAAATATTAGTGAAATTGGCTTTTTTCTATACAGTATTAGGCTTGTAATCTGCCAGTGGCAGATTGTTTTAAGTGCAATAGCAATTGTTGCACAGAGCATTTGACAACAGAAAGAAAATATTTTTAAATAAAGTGCATTTTTGTTTAAATTTTTGTACCAAGCACTGTGGTTTTATTGACAGTTTGTTTATATCCTCTCTCAAATGCTGCACATCTGTATTTTGTGTTTATCACAGTATACATTCAGCATAAGAAACATAAAAACAATACTCATTCATACACGTTACTTTATTCCAGAGAATCTAAATAACCCTGGGTTTTGTTTTTTTGTTGGTTTTTAATTTTTTTTTCTGGTTGGGTTTGGTTTTTTGTTTTGTTTTTTGTTGTATTTTTGGGTTTTTTTTATTTTGTGGAGTTTTTTGGTTTTATTTTTTGTGGGTTTTTTTGCGGGGTTGGGGTTTTTTGTTTTATTCACTTTTTGGGTTTTTTTTTATTTTTTATTTTTTTATTTCTGTTTTTTAATTTTTTGGGTTTTTGGTTGTTTGTTTTTTTGAGATTTTTTATTTGCTTTGGAGGGGGTGAGTTTTTTTGGTTTTTGGGGGAGGGTTTTTTTTGTTTTGTTTTGTTTTGTTTGTTTTGTTTTGTGTGTTTTGGGGTGGTTTTTTTTTGTTGTTTGTTTGTTTGTTTTCCCCAAAATATCTTATGTTTGATTAAAATTACTTCTTTTAGAAGGTCTCTGTCTATCACTTGCTCTTGGCCACACGTACAGTGGTGCTTTTCCAAGATGTTTGCTCAGCCTGTGCACTGGGCATCTCCTGGGATGTTCCAGAGGGAAGGGAATGGTCCCAGAGCACAGAGAGCTCTGGGTACACAGGTTTTTCTGTGTCCAGGACATTTGCTGAAGCACTTTGTACTTTCCCCTCCCTCAATGGAAATGCTTCCCCTGCCAGGCCCTGCCTCTTTCCTGCACTCTGTGCACTTCAGGACAATCTCATGTTGTGATATTCCAAGGAGCTCCCTGAACATGCTAAAATCTCATTCCCTGGAGTTCAGGGCTTTAACTCAGCTGGGTTTTTTTCTGCTTACTTCTCTCAGGATTTTTAGCTCCCTCCTGGCCTCTTTCCATCAAGGCTGCCCTGAACCTCCCGATCCCCAAAGGTTTTTCCTATTTATGA
Source organism: Sialia sialis (assembly GCA_009812075.1). Lineage (NCBI taxonomy): Eukaryota > Metazoa > Chordata > Aves > Passeriformes > Turdidae > Sialia > Sialia sialis. The sequence continues at coordinate 3,716,916 of VRYO01002410.1, forward strand.
GGTCGTCTTGGGTTGCAATACAGGATGTGACCAAAAGCCTCTATTCTATCACCATCTGTTGAGACCAGGTGGGGCAGTGATCCTGATCTCCATGGGAGATATCTCCTGCTAATGGGCCATCCATTGAAACCAGGTGGGGCAGTGTTCTTTATCTTTTCACAACCCATCCTCTCTACAGGAGATATTTCCTGTTAATAAACATTGAGTCCCACTGTGTGACTGATAAAATTACTTCATCCCATTGGGAGATGCTCCAGGCGGAGGGAGGAGCCAAGCATTTCCTGCCTTGATAAAAACTGAGATTTGGAACACCAAAGTAGCCCCTTTTCCACTGGATTCCAGAGGAAAACCAAACCTTTCCATGTCATCACTGGACCTTCAGAGGAAAACTGCACCTTCTACAGGAGCACTGCTCCAACTGAACCACATCTGTCACTGCAGGAGGATGCAGCCACCATTTAATGGCACTGCTACCAACACCCTGACTGACTGATGGGGTGTCAGGTTGTATTCTGACTCTGTCAGTATTTTGGGTTTTTTCTTTGTAGTACTGTATTTCTAGTTTAATTTTCCCAGTAAAGTACTGTTTTCCTAATTCTCATATCTTTGCCTGAGAGCCTCTTAAATTAAAAATTATAATAATTTGGAGGGGGGGAGTTTACATTCTCCATTTCAAAAAGAGGCTCCTGCCCTTCTTAGCAGACACCTGTCCTCCAAACTAGGACAGAGGTAGAGGGTCCAACAGTGATTGTTCAGCCTGAAGAACCAAGTTACCTCCAGGGTAACTTGGTGATCACAGCTCTAAGTCTTCCAAAAGGTTCTCCATCACTTTTAAGCTTCAGAATACATGAAGACCAATGGGGTGAGGGAGAGAAAAAACCCAAAACATTGTGTGTGTGTTTTCAGACTATTTGTTAATGCTTCTGGTCTTGGATTCTCTCTGCCACCTCCCACATTTCCTTGTTTTGTCACTTGGCTGTAAATAACAAAATAGTGCATTTTCTGCTCTCCAACTTGTCTCCTACAATGGACTTTTCATTGAGAGGAGCATCCTGGCAGCCCCTTGAAGAGCTCTAAATTGGAGCATCCTTGTGATCAAAATGTTTGTGCTGCATAGGACAGGAGAAGTAAGCTTTTTCCAATTTTATAATGCAGAGTTTCCCCCATTGTTGTAAGAGTTCCTCCATTAAAGAAGCCGCCTTAAATTGCCAGAGAGGTCCCAAAGAAATTCCAAAAGCATTTGCTATTGGAGAGCAGTGTTTGGATCAGTTGTGACTGTAATTGTACCCTGTTGTCACAGGTTTTCTGTGTGGCTTTGCTCTGCATGTTCTCCATCCAGAAAGTGCATTTGATTTGAAGCATTTTCTCCTAGGTCCTAGTGTGAAATACATCATGTGATTTTCTCTATCATCTCCAACGGCTGTGCATTGCTGAGGGTCAGGTTTTCTTCTCAATAAATATCCCCTTTTGGTATAATTTTAACAACTGCAGCACTGATGCTTGTAGGCATTGCAGCAGCGTGCTCTGTGTGCAGTGTGCGGTTTGGCAGCAAAGTATAAATTGTAGAGAGTGCTGCCATTACAATACTGAGTGCTTTCCCTCAGCAGGAAACTGCTCTTTGTGTTCCTTTAGTAAGAGTTTTCAGGAATTTATGAGGATGTGACCTAGCCATGGAGGAGAACATGAAAATGAGGTGGGTTTTTTTGTTGTTTTTTTTGTTTTTATTTTTATTTTGTTTACCAGATTGTTTTAGTAGCAATAGGTCTAGTATTTTGTGATTTTTTCACTTGTTCAATTTTCCATATTATCTGATTGGAAGCATTTCATGTTAGTGGCTTCCATTTTTATGAGTCCATAGTGAAATTTCATATTCTTTTAAATTGCTCATCTGGCTCTAGATGAATACAGATGGGTTGCCAAGCACCCAACACTTGTTGAGGTCATGTATTTGGAGCCACTTTCCATGTGATTTCATAATCCATGGCTTCTAGACTAGATCCCTAGGCAGGCCAACTTGCTTGGCATCTGCTCTCCAGATTTCCTGACTGTGGGGGATCCTTAATGAGCTGTGATAAGATTTGTGGCAGGTGCAGACTGAAATTAAGTTCCACAGCCAGAATAAAAATCTCCTGTGTTAGTCAATGGTGAATAGCCATGGAAATGACAGATATTTTACCCATATCCTTCTAGAATGGCCAGAGTTGCTTGGATGTCCTGCTCTAATTTTTAGCAAGCAGTTTGGTCCCTTGAAGTGGATATTTCATTCTAGTGATGCCATATTTGGCAATGAGCACATGCTCCCAAGTTTTGGCTCGTTGTCCTGATTCAGTGGTATTTTTCCTGAAAGTAAAAATACTTGTGAGAAACTGAAATTTCATTTCTGAACTTGCTCTCAGCACGTATATGTTCCACCAAATATATGCAAAATAAAAGTGTCACTAAAATGTACATACCTCTAAAAGCTGAGAAATACCTGGCATTTCGCCCCTTCTTGCATGTAAATTATTATTACATGTTGTTCCCCACCAAGCATGGACTGATTACAAAATCTGAGCTTTCTTACTCAGCTCCTTATTGTTTCTGCCTCCCAGCTCTTTATCCTTCAGAAACACTTACTGACCCTGGTTTGTTTAGTTTTGTTGGTTTGTTGTTTTTTTTTTTGCTTATCATCAACCTCCTGTTCTTTAACAAGTCAGCTTTTTGGCACATTCTTTGCACCTTCAGACTGCTCCTTTTCTTTCTTTCTTTAGCTGATGATTCAGTGGTGTCAGAATGCCAGCAGAGTGCAAGGAGACAAAAGATCTCAGCTTTTTATGCCAATACCTGATTTTGTCTTGCAACAGCAATTATCATTAAACCTTTCTCCACTACCAAAGAGCAGTTAGCCCAGGGCATTGGAACGTGAATTTAATATCCACTTTCCTCCAGAGATACAATGCTTGTAAAGTTTGGTCAGCAAAATCCAACAGCTTGAGCTGTGAGAGGCTTCAGTTCAGTCACTGAGAACAGATTCTTTTGCTTGTTATTCTTTGAGCGCCTGCTTACATGTGTGGGAAGTGTGGAAATGCTAACAGGCTTCAAAACAAAAAAGTCTGGGAACAATTTTACATGTGCAAAATTCCTCTCTCCCACTGCCAGTCTCAGAAATGGCTGAGCAGGAGAAAAGTATCAGAAATGAGAAAGGAAAACTCAACCAGAGAGGGAGAGACACCCAGTGTGGGAAATGCCAACAAGAGCTGGCTAAAGTTTGAGCCAGAAAAAACAGGATGTTGAAGAAAGAGCAGCAATGGAGTTTTAGTATTCAGTGCTGCCTGGAGTTTCCCAATATCAGCACTAAATAATGCTTGTTTTTATTCTGTATGTTCAAGTGGTAGTGAGAATAAAGCTCTCTGCTATAAATTAACATCCCTGAATTTGCTCCAGGTTTCAGAACCCAGCAATGGGACACGTGAAATGGAATTGCTCATCTCTTTGCTTTCTTCATTAGTTGTTTTGTATTGCCAGGGTTCAGAGGAGGTGTAAGAGCTACATCACCTGAAAAGCAATTTATTTTACTGCTTGGTTTATTATGCTCCTTTACCTTTATGGTAATTTTGTCTATTGCATAATTTTATATTTTTAAACCAGCATATGAATCTGCTGTAATGATACGTCGATTCCTTCTGGAGAAGGTCCAAATTTCCTTATTTTCAGATATTATTATAATGTGCCTCAACAAGTCTAATAAACTGTGCTGAGGTGGTGTCACTATAAAAGTATTCCCAGGGATGTCTGCATTGATGTGAAGCAGTTCCCTGACTGATTTGATCAGAGCTATGCAGCCAGCTTCACTTCAGGCTCTTCCAGGCTTGATCATGCAGATTTCCATTAATTTTTCAAACCTTTCTCTAAAATCTGCTTTATTATTTATTTAGCTGTTTCTTTGCTACAAAGAAATCCAGTAGAAAAGGAATGTCTGAGCTGCTGAACTATTTGGCTGGGTCAGGTTTTTCATGCACCTCCCTGTCCTCTGCAGAACTGAGGGCTCAAGTTCTGCTTTGGTTTTTGGCTCATCCCAGCCCACGGAGTGAATCCACAGCTGAGCCATGCGTGAAGCTGGGCGTCTGATGACAAATATCTCCATAACCATTCATATGGACACGTCTGAAGTTCCTTTATCTTTTCTCAAGCCTGAAGAGTTGGGAGGAAAAGCCATTCGTTAATAGCTGCTGCTTGGAGGTGTGTTCATCAGCTGCCAGGCTTTCAGATTAGGTCTTCAGGAAGATAATGGCAATTATTCCTTTTAATGTCACAGAGCTGTTAATCAAAACCCAACGTCTGCGTCAGAAACTGTGATATCCCAGCACAGGACATTGCAGTCAACTATTTCTTCTTCAACAGATTTCTCCTGCCCCGAGGTCTGTGTTTTTCTTGTACATTTGTGTTTTACAGTTGTGAAACACAGTATTTCCATTTTATTTCAATCCAATAGAGGAATTAGAAGCTAACTCTCCAAAAGGCAGACTCTGTGTTTATGGCATTTTACTTTTCTTATGTCCCTCAGTGCAAAAAATTATCATAGATTTAACTTGTTTTCCTATATTTGAACTCCTTTTATGGGGTAGATGCACACTGCATCTTGAAGCATGCAATGTTTTTAGAGCATTTCACATAATGTTACAGATTTTAGCAAATTTGTGTCATCCTGACTGTCTTTGAAGGAATTATAATTTCAGATTTACTCATCTACTGCAGCTAGGAACCTCAGACCATTGCCAGATGGGTGATGTATTCATAAATCTTAGAGTTCTGATGCTTTGCATTGTCATATTGAATCAAAAGAGAAAAGGGATAAGAAGGATGCATGGATATTATTTGGAATGCTTTTTATACACAGATTGCAAAGTGGAAAATGTGGCTGGGAGGAGGTAGGAATATCTCAAAGTAGTTTCTGGAATAACAGGATGGTTCCATCCTTGGGCAGGCACAGATTCCAGACAAATGCCCACCCAGATTCTTTGGATGACCCTGATGGGTCCCTTCCAACTCAGCATCTTCTGTCATTCTATAATTCTAGATTTCATTTGTAAGAAGCAAAAAGTTAATTGATAGGCACGTTGGGAGAACTCCTTGTGAGATTTCTGGTGAGATTGTGCAGACAAATTGTATGATAGTTGTAATTATCCAAAGACACTGCACCAGACCACCTGGAGGAGGAGAAGCCTGCAGTGCTGGATTTATAGAAGACATTCAGAGCTGAACAAATGAGTTATTTTACCTTCCTGTATCTCGTATTTCTGCCATGTGCCTGATGCAAGTTTATCTTCTGCTCACCCTGTACAGAGAGTTTTATGTGCAGTTAATTCTCTGGACTATCAGCCAGGATATTTTTGCAGTGTGCATGTATTTCCCAGAAGTGCTGGTATATGAGGATCTGGGAATAAGCCATTAAGATTTTGTGAGAGCTTTGTTCTTTCCTACAGGGTGTTGTAAATAACTTGCAATAATTTGGACTTAAGCAAAAAGGAATTAAGAAGTTGACTGCTGTTAATGAATACTAATGATTGCTGGAAACATGATCAATGTGAGGCACATATTATTAGTGAAGGTGCCCTTCTTAAACTTCATTAATCACCAAGATACCTAGGAAGCAACAAATAATTCCTTGCTATTTGGCAACAGCTAAAGGAAGAACCAGTTTGTAATTGGTGTTAAATTCTGCATTTCTGTCTCATGCTGATGTAAAGCAAGATTGCTCTGGGTTTGTGCTGGCATAAGCAAAAGATGTTTAATGCCCAGCTGGTGCAAAGGTGTCTGAATAAAGACTGATCCTGGTGGAGTCAGCCAGGTAAAGGGTGAGATAATGGTCAATCCAGAAATCTGGAAGAATATGGTCAATCGAATCTGGAAGGGTAGGCTGTGAAGAGTCAGTGGGATTGAAATGTCTTCTGGAATCCCATACCCTAAAAAGCCATCCTTCTTCTTTCCCCTAATTAGACACTCTAATCATAACAAAAACAATTCTAACCACATTTTTAATAAAATACTAAACATGTTTATCTTACCATGTGGAGGCCTGGCTTTTGTCTTGTTCCATGTTATTTTTCAGATTGCGCATTTTTAAGGTTTCCTTGCTGTGCATCAGATATTCTTTACTCAGCTCTACTATTTGTAATGATTAAGCAAACATTGTGCCAGAAAAATTATTTTGAAGTTATTTCCAATGTATCATTTCGACCTGTTACTTGATTTCTTTGCTTTGTCGGTCTTATTGATGGTATTAAGGATAAGATATGAATTTATAGTGGAGGCATCAGTTGTCTTAAACCTATTGCAGTCCAGCAATATTTACATGTAGCTAAGCTAAGAATGTTTTCTTTCTTTCCACGAATCTCTGCAGAAAAGCTCTGTGGTGTTCCATTATTAATTAATTAATCCATTATTCAGTTCAGAATTTCATTCATGTGGAATTTTTTGATATCCATGTTTGAAGGAGCTCTTCTAGCCCAGTCAAACTGATTTCTGACTCGCAGTTAGCCCAGGCTTGATTTTAATTTCTTGATTTACGTTGTTGCCTTCTGTTTCATCTCAAGAAAATACTTTTTCACCTCTTAGTTCTCCTTACTGAATTTGAGGTCTCCTATCCAGCTCTTTCATTTAAGTAACAAGGAGGCCAACTGTGTCAAGAACTCCAGACCTCTGCAGCACTGCGTGCTGTAATTTTACTCTTCAGTAATTAGTTCCTTCAGCAATTCACTCAGCAACTGCCCTTCCTAGGAAGTTCCATTAGATTCCATTGATAACCTGCTGTGGAGAGTTCTTTGAAGAAGTTTAGCTTTCCCAAGTGTGATTTTTCTTTTTTATTCTGGGCATCCTTGTGCTCTCCTTACACTCTCACAGTAAAATAACTTGTAGGAATACAAAGATTCTCAGTTTGGAAACTTAAGTGCTGTAAGAGAATTGGCTTTTTTTTGTTGTTCAGTAGGGGTGAAATCGGAGCTGTTTTGATAATTTTTCACAATTTCCCAAGTAAATTGGATTTGGTGCTAAAAAATGGAAGGGAGAATAGGCAAAGCAAAGGTTTGCATGGGACTTCTGGAGAGCCCCACAGCAGAAATTCTCTGGGAATATTTACCTTTGTCACTAGATTTGGAGAGCAAAGCAGATCAGGGACATCTCTGTGACATCACCAGTGTTTGCAAGAAAAGAAAAAAAAAAAAGATAATTCTCAGGCACAGAATGAGCTGTTCATTGTATGGCAGTGGAAGAAATATTTTTAACTTTATTTTTAGGGTCGTGTATTAGACCCTTGGTAAATTTAGGGGTGTTTTTTTGTTTTTTTGTTTTTTTCTGGAGCATTTTTATTTTCCAGCCATACAGAGAGTGCAGATACTGCTGAGAGTTCACCTTCAGATCTCAACCCTAAGGATCAGGGCTTTCTTTTAGATCATCACCCAGGGAAATTTCAAGGGAAGCTGTTTTTAGCAGTGCAGTAACACACTCACTTTCTTCTCCTGTTTGCTTGTGCCTTTGCCTCTGCAAGAAGCAGCTTAATTTAATGTTTGTGCAGCTGCTTTGCACTTGGATTTACAATATCAGAATGGGTTAGGCTGAGCCTAGGGGGTTTAGGTGTACTGATACCTGGCCATAGAGTTCTTGTCTCATTCCCTTCATTAAACCTCAGAAGTCTTCAGGCCTTTTATTTTCCTTAATTTTTACAAATTTACATGAGGAAAAGATTTGTATTCCATAATATTCTAATGAACAGTTGCAAAATGTAGCTCAGTTATTCCTTTTGAGTGAACAACACCATTCTGTATTAATTCTGTATTAATTCTGTATTAATTCTGTATTAATAGCTCTGTGTTTACTGACAGAGCTGAGTAAAAACCCATAGTTACTCTCACATAAAGATGATAAAGCCTGGATTATTAATCTGAGTGTAAAAGATAAGGAAAGAGACTGACTGTGGTTCACAGCAGTTGGCTGTGGACAAAATTCTCAGCACATTATGGTCACAAATTGTCACTCAGATGTTTCAATGATAAATATTTAATTACTCTGTAATCATTTTGTAATTTGTTTTTACCCTTTATATTGCACCGTGATTATTTTATAATTAAATATTAATTTAATAACGTGATTATGTTTGTGTTGTAGCAGAGAATTAACATTGAGTTAATTATGAAATTTTTCAGATGAAGCAGTTTGAAGTAGTAACCTCTCCCTTTTCCCAGAAGAAATGAAACAAGAATTGTATTCAGAACATATTCTGGAGTAGTAAAATGAGATAATCTCATGCATGAATTATGCCAGACCTGTGGGGACTAAGGTAGTTTATTGGCTCTTAAAAATATGTAAAGGAACAATGCTAGTTTTAACACACTTGATACTTCAGCAAGGCCTGATGATTCTTGTACTAGTGGCTGTTTTCAGGAGAAATTTGCATTCAGATTCTTTTGTCTCTGTAAAATGCTGATCTTCATGTGCAAAGACATCACAACTAACCTGGAAACTTTTTGTAATGGAATTATGGAGCTAAAAAATGGCCACCTCCAGGCTGGCAGGGAATGCTCATGGGATACTGAACAGGTCAGATATTTTGGTTTCTAAATGAGCCATGCCAGCGTCTAATGAATTCTGAAAAAGGAAAACATTGGTGACGAGGTCAATATTTAGAAAGACCCAACTTGTTTAATTCTGAGGAATTAATTCTTGGGGCAATATTAGGAATGCTAAAGTGCTGTGGAAGGATTATACAAACGTAACAGTAGGGTTTTCCTCTATTTGTACCATGCTTTTTGCAGAATTTTAAAATAGTTACCTTTATGAAATAAAACTGCTTCCTGTACTGGTCTTGATGTGGAATTAAGAATTATATGGGTTTTTTCCAATCAGAAGAAATATCTTCATTCTGAAGTTGGCTTTTCCATGGAAAAGATTGCTTCACAGCAATATGGAACAGTGCATTTGGAAAGAGTACAGACAGGTCTAAAAACATAAGATTTTTTTTTAATTATTAATTGTTTTATTGTATCTCTCCTTGCCACATGGCCTTGTCTGCTTTGTCTGCTTTGGCTGAGCTTTGTCTTACTGAAGGTGCTGTAAAGTCACTTAACACAGGTTCCTAAGCTGTTTAGGGAATTATTAAAAGAAATAGGCTATTTTAAAGTGTCTTGGGTTGCAATATAGGATGCGACCAAAAGTACCTATTCTATCACCATCTGTTGAGACCAGGTGGGACAGTGATCCTGATCTCCATTGGAGATATCTCCTGTTAATGGGCCATCCATTGAAACCAGGTTATCTTTTCACAACCCATCCATCCTCCAGGGAGTTTTTTTCTGCTAATGGCCATTGAGTCCCACTGTGTGACTGATAAAATGATTTCATCCCATTGGGAGATACTCCAGACTGAGAGAAGAGCCAAGCCTTTTTAACCAAGATGAAAACTGAGATTTTGGGATGCTGAGGTGCCATTTTTCCAGCTGGATTCCAGAGGAAAACCAGACTTTTCCACATCATCACTGGTCCTTCGGAGGGAAACTGCACCTACACAGGAGCACTGCTCCAACTGAGCCACATCTGTCACTGCAGGAGGATGCAGCCACCATTGAATGGCACTGCTACCAACACCCTGACTGACTGATGGAGTGTCAGGTTGGATTCTGACTGTGTTTAGGGTTTGGCCTTTCTTAGCAGACACCTGTCCTCCAAACTAGGACACAAAGCAAATGCAACTTGCTCTTGCAGAAACAAGAGTTGTTTCTGCTCCTTGTTTATCCTGGAATATTTCTGATGCCCTTTGCAATCGTTCATCACGGCACTGAACCCAGGCTAACAACCTTGACATTCTCAGAGCATGAACAGGAGAGGTTTATATTGTGCTGTCTGAAACAGGAGACAGTGTTTCAGTGTTTCAGAACCTGCTTTCCTCCCTCTGCGTTGATGCTGCTCCTTATCAATCTGCTGCAGTTGCAGAGTGCAAGTCGCAGTATGGGAAGCTATTTATAGTGAGCTTTGGGAAAGGTCAAGTACCTTAGGCTGTTTAGATGTTTTCATTAGCACTATTATTTCTCAGTTTATTCTCTGTGAAGATATGCCAAATCAATATATTTTTTTAAGAACAAGATTTAATTTATTTTTTAAGAACAATATTTATTTTTCTTAAGATAACTGGTTTTTTTAATCTTAACTTGGTAAATTCTTTCCTCACAGAAAAAAAACAGGTGATAAAACAAATTATTTCTTCTTTTTACATCTTTAATCTGATTTTGGATGTATTATAAAAATAGCCAGCATAATTCATCATTGGGTTTGGAACTAGGCACTTAGGGTGTCAAATAAAGGTGTTCAGATAATGAAGAAACCTGGAAAGCTGACATAAAAACTTTAAAGAATGAGAAAAACCTAATGTTGCCTCTTAGGTATCAACAGAAACATCTAAATATTCCTCTTCAGATAAAGCCAGAGCTGCCTTTATCCCTTTCAGGGTCGCATGGTGATCTGTGTCCATCTGGAACCTGCTGCTTTGCTGACCACTCACTGAGTTGAAGCAACTCCAGGAAAAACAACCCCAAGTCCCCCTTTCCTCCCACGGAAAAATCCTAATTCTGGGTTAATATCTTGAGTTCCCTCAGCCAGGGATCAGTCAGGCTGCAAGCCAAGCACAGGGGAAGTGTGGCCAGGAGAGAAAAATGTGAAAAAGTGTTTTGTTGAATAGAAGAGGCAGCAGGAGAGGAGCTCCACAGCAGGATGTAAACTGCTTTTGGTGCCCTGGACTTGGACCTGGAGAATATGAGGCAAATCTGCTGGGCCAGGAGGAGAGAGAACCCCCTTCTCTAGTGAAAAATGTTAGTGTAGAAGACAAATGTTGCTGGGGTAAAAGCAAAGGCACCCTTGCTCTAACTTAGGTCTCATCTCAGCAGAAAATCACACCTGAAATATTACTGGTGAAAATGCACTTGCCTGAAGGGAGTGATGGGGATTCTGAGTGTTGCTCTTGCAGATTGAAGCGCATAAATTTCCTTTAAATCTTAATTCTGGTGCGCACATCCAGCTTGGAATCTGCTTGGTCCCTTGTCTACCGGGATGAGATTTAGGAAGGCACATTTGGTGTTTCCAATTAAGGTTTCTCACATTTGAAAATGCAGAGTGTGTTCCCAGTAGGATTTAAGGAAGTGGTGGTATGGATCTTAGGAGGATGAATTCTACAAAATGACAGACAAAGCACTTGGAACTGGTGGAAATGGCAGGAAATACTGACTGCAGGTGTGTGGTTGTTGGGGCTGTCACCACACTCATGAGCAAGAGGCTCTCAGGTCTCTGAGAAATACTTTCCAGCAGTTCTAGGCTAGACTTAATTTTGTGTGTTCTCTTACAGAGGGAGAAGAAATGGAGTAGACTCTCAATAGAAGGAACAGATTCTCCTACCACTTCCTGGGTAATTTTCCAAAGCAGCTTTCAGCTGGGAAGGGTGGAGATGCCAGTTCCTTTTGCAGCTGGTTCCTCCTCAGAACCAGAGTTATGTCCTGTCTGTGCAAGCTGACATGCTGGTTTTGGTTCACTGCTATTCCAAAGGGTGCAGTCACACAAAAATCAACCAACCAATCTCAGTTTTGTCTGGGCTTCCTTCAGGTTTTATGCAGTTTTTCCAGTTGCAGTATTCCAGCCTGGAATCCTGAAGCAGTGGCTTGGAGCTGTCTTAAAAATGTTTCCTAAAGGAGGGGGTGGAAAGCAAGTTGCTGTGGTTCAAGGTGGAGTTGAAAGCTGGCAGATATATTTTACTGAGCGTGGATATCCTGGCTGTGAACAGGAACAGGCTGAGTCACACAGATGTGCACTTCAGAAAAGCCTCTGAGGCTCCTCCTGGCCAGCTCAGCTCCCGAGGTCTGATTTAATACTGAAACCATCTCCTGCCCCTTTGATGTGGGTTAAGCTCTTTTCATCATGCCTGTTTAGGAGCTGTTTATTTTTCACTTAACCTTTCCCTTTGCATTTGTTTAATTAAAAGATTTCTCGAGAAGTCACATCACCACAGTGCCACGTTCCACTGCCTTTGTCAAGATTATATAGAAGTGCTTCTCTAATAATTGTCCTGGGATTTAGGAGAATTCTGCAAACAGGTCACCTCCCTGCCTCCCAGTCTGTTTCCCATATTAAACAGATTGCCTCTCTTCCTGCAATGCTTTGCAAGTCTGGTTTATCACACCACAAACAGGTACAGAACTGGAGGAAATCTCTCTCAGATAGCTGTTTACATCAATTGCTAGTGTTAATTTATGATCACTATATTAAATCCATTTAGTTTTGCAAAAGGACTGTAAATTAATTCTGAGATTTGGGAACACACTAAAGTTATTACTGCACAGCACCTTATTAAAACATTTGAGCACTTCTTGCCTGTATAAATACACTGTGATGCTCTGATAGTCTCAGTGGTTTTTAACTGTGCTACTGCAGCACTGTAATAAATTTCTCTGAGAGAAAATTTGGGTGATGATTAAACATTTTTTTGTTTAATTATGTGCTATATTTGATTGCACATATATATTGAAACTCTTTTAGGTGTAATTCATAGCACTTAAGAGAATCCTTTCTTGAAATTTAGATGCTGAATCCAATACTTTTTGCCATTGCTATTCAGACACTGTCTATAGACACATTGTTAGTGCAAAAAATATCTTTATTTTCACCATGCCACATTGCAGGAGGCAACAAGAAAAACACCAAATTCAGCACTACTTTTCTTCCTAAATTCTTTCTTTCAGTGCATTCTGTGAGACAAAAATAGCCTGTGAACTCATTAAAGATAAATTTATTAAAAAGCCTCTCAGTATTGTATCCAGAAAGGCACCAGTTTTCATGTTGGTGTAAAACACGGGATGTTAATGAAGTGGGAGCAGATATCTTGCACAGCAGAGATGTGAAAAGGTAAATTTAACACCTAACAGGTGTTAAGAACCATAAATCATGAAAGGCTCAGCAGTAATTTAATCCTTTGTCAATCAAAATATTCACTATTGAGAAAACGTCTCGCTGAGAATGCTATGGTTAATGGAAATGCTTGTTAGGTGGAGAGGCAAAGAGCAATTTTACCAGCATAACACTGAGAGTGGTGCATTTTAAAACAGTTTGTGAATCCTCAGATATAAAAAAAAAGAGGAGTTTTATTGCTGGTGGTCATGTTTTGTTGTTATTTAAGAATTCTGTTTAAATAACACAATAGCAAATAGACAAAGCACTTCCCCATTCAGTAGCTAGATAATATTTAGTGGTGTTCTACACTGGCCTTACTGCACAATGGATGAATAATTCAAAGGATTCTCAGGAAAGTAAAATTGTAAGGGCAGCAAAATCACTAAAATCCGGGTGAAAAGAGCAGTAAAATATTTACCAATTGCTTGCCTGGGGTTTGTTGCAGCCTGTTTGTCACAGACCTGGGCTGGGGGCAGTGAGCAGAGGTTTGGGGTGGTGTGGGGGGGAGGTCTGGCTCTGTGTGGGGCACACAGCTGCCCTTTGGAGAGCTCCCTGCCCCTCTCCAGAGAGAAACTAAGGAGAAAACCCTGCAGCAACTGCCTGGAGCCACCCTGAACGAGGCAGGATGGAGCTCAGAGCTGGGAGAGGAGGAGCAGCACAGCAAACTTGGCAGCAGCTTCAGTCTGGCACATCTGGGCTGGCAGGGAGCTGTGGCCTCAGCTGTGCCCCAGCACAGGCTCTGCTGTGGCTGCCAGCCCTGGCTGTGCCTGCAGCTGCATCACTGCCTGCTCCTG
>VRYO01002410.1:3731666-3746062 GCA_009812075.1 Sialia sialis
TCACTGCCTGCTCCTGTTGCATCACTGCCTGGCTGCTGCATCACTGCCTCCTGCAGCATCACTGCTTCCTGCAGCATCACTGCCTGGCTCCTGGCCTGTACCAGCCCCCTGTGACTATCTGGGGCCCCAGCAGAGCCCTCATGCTGGACTGATGTTTGCATGGAATGTGCATCTGGTCTCGAGGACAGGCTCTGAACTGTCTTTTCCTTCCCCAGATATAATTAAGTCTGGTTCAGCAGGTTAATTCCTCTGCTCAAGCACATTTATATTGAGGATTAGGGTAAAGCAGATGCAGACACGTAGTTTTGCCATAATTGACTGCAGTGAGGTGCAGTATGGCTTCAGTGATCATGAGCATATAGAAAGCAGGAATTAGGCTTCAGAAACCTCCAAGCATAGTTAAGTCTTCTGTTTTGACAAGGACAATCACTTCTTTTTAGTGACTTAAATACTCAGCATCCCAAAAGCAAACACAGTATCAACCAAAGAGTACAATACAGGTAATTTTTGTTTAAAGCTGAGGAACAGAGTGTTTAAATTTGCCAGAATGAGTGTCCAGAACACAGTATGCATGCACAAATATAAGTTTTTGGCAGCCACTTCTTAGTATTGCAGAAAACAAGACAAATAAGAATTGTGTAGTGTTTATATATGTTTTCTAAACTTTCAAAAAGTGAGTTACATTTTTGGGTCATATTTTTGCCAGGGAAGATCTATTTATTATCCAAGTGTGATGTCACTCAGCAGATACCCTGCTGGCTTCATTTGCAGTAAGCAGTTCTGCAAAAGCAGAGACAACTCTTTTCCTTTCCATCTGCTGCTCAGTTAAATCCCCATTACGTTGGCTTGGTATTTATATAAATTGCTGGTGAATTCTTTGTCATTGCTCTAGATGGTAACTGATTAAGGGATTTCAAGATCCCTTTCCCCAAATTAGCAGTGAGAGCTCACGCTGTTTTCAATTATTACAATTCATTCTATTTGCTTTGTAAAGAATGCTTTTGTGCATTCCAGTGAGGCACCCAAAATTTTTTTCCAGTGAATAACTGGAATACCACTAGAATAGTAAAATACCACACATAGAATAATGTTTTTCTGGTGCTGCCTGTGGTGTGGCCACCTTTGGCTCAGTGATTCTCTCTTTGGAAGCCAAACCCTACCGAGCTCAGAGGGAGGAGGGTCAGAGTCTCAGTGAAAAGTCCCCAGAAGAGCCTCAGAATTATCCCTGTGATTCCAGCACGGGCTGAACGAGTGGATTTTGGTACACCTGGCACCACACAGTGAAGATGCACACAAGAGTGACTGGTGAGAGTCCTGGTGGCTCTTTTGGATTGCAGGATTTCATTGCCTGAGCTGCTCACTTTGCATCCATTGACTCGGGGAACAGGTGCCCTGTAGTGGCAGAATCTCAGAGGAAGAACGTGCCTGTGGTATTTAATATATTTAATTTGTGCAACAGATTTGGAGTTGCTGATATAGGGAGTTTGGAGTTGGGGTTTCATTCCATGTATTTTGCTCAGGATTTTTTTGACTGTAGAGGTTGCCTTGGCCCACTTCTGTTGCTTGCATGGAACTGAAATAGTACTGAGAGTGGTGGGCAGCAGCACTACACCCGCAGTCAGAAAACAGAAATGGGTCTAGAGCTGCACTCCCTGCCTCTGTGTGCGTTGGAAGGGTGTGCAGTCCTGGGACAGGCTGCTCTGTGGTCAGTGACTCGCCCTCCTCTGGTTCAAGCCATCCACATGCAGCCTGTCAGGGGTGACACATTTACCCAACGCCTGGTGACAGATCCAGCACAGTCCTGAGCTGGCAGACGCACTGTTTGGACCAAATGTTCCAACACCAACGCGTTGGGCAAGGAGCCAGCAACTGTTTGTCATGCAAATATAAATAACTGATACCACAGCAGTGGTGCCTTGCTGCAGAAAATCTGCTTTCTGCTACAGGCAGAGTTCACTGGCTCTGTTTGAACCATGGAGGGTGAAGGGATATCTATTTATTTTCTTAAATTGCAAGTGGAAGTGTTGGAGGACAATTATTAATGTGGTTAAAAACTCTGTAGTGCTGGAAAAGTGATGCTGTGCATCCTTGGAGTCAGCTGGCACTGTTCTGTGAGTGCTGGAACAGAGTGTGGCCCCTCTCAGTGCTGGGGTGCAGGTTTGAATTGTCCTGTCTGTCCAGAGATGTGACCACACAGCAGGGAGAGGCTGATCCTTGGGAATGAGCCCTGGAGTCCTGGCTCGTAGGAGTGACGGTGGGAAGGACGGTCAGGACAGACAGAGAGATTTCTAAAGCCAGGTCTTGGGACTTGTGGTTTATTGCAATGGGTGAGGATGACAGGGCCCTGCCTGGAGCTGCTCAGAGCAGGGCAGTGAGAGAGTGGGGGAAATAGAGCAAGGTGTGAGAGAAAGAGCTCAGACATCAAGGTTCCCCTTACTATACAATAAATCTTCTTCTGTGTTGAATATTCTAATTTCCACTGACCAATCTAATACAAGACACAAATCCTACAGCATTTACATACCTATATGTAGCCTAGAGGAATCATTACATTACCATACTGTGTTACACTTTAAACCCTAAAAACTCCTCTTTGGACCCTTCTACCAAGCCAGCAGGGTCTTCTCTGACGCTTGGACTGTCTGCAAGCAGAGGGAATTGTTCAATCAAGAGGGGATTACTTTCAACCAGCCATCCTATTGTTTTCTAGTTATTTAGTAACTAAGGTTTGGTATCTCAAAGATGGCTTTCATTTCAATCTTTCTTATGGTTTCCATATTCTCAAAATCTTTTGCCAAGCAATCATATTTATAAGGTTTTCCCATTTCATCCTCCCCAGCACTGGCTGAGCTCCTTTCCCCCTTTATTTCATGGGTACCTGCCCACTGCTGGGACAGCAGAGCAGAGCTGCTCCTGTCTGCACCTCCTGTGTGTTCATGTGTGGGACAGGCACCTCCTGCCCTGCCCTGGTCAGAGAGCTGTGGCATCCCCAGGACACTGCAGTGAGATACAGAATCAGGAGTTTCTGGGGATCCTACATTTCCAAGGTTTCCTCTTACAGCAGGGAGAGGGAAGTTGTAAACTCAGCTAACAATGCTTGCAGTATAAAGGATTACATCCAGTGTGATGCAGGGTGTTAAGGAGATGATGAGCAACATCGTTTTGGTACAATAATTTAAAAATTTATTTTAAATCCTCTCTGATTAAGACAGCTCTTCTGCATTTGCCTTCCTCCTTTTTAATGGTGGAAGACCTGATGATCTGAAGGCATAGGCTGTATCTTTATTTGGTTTGGAACACTGTTAGCAACTTATTGAACCAAGTAAAAACATTTTAGTGTAATATCTCTGCTTGTGATAAAAGTTAATAAAGTTACAGGCTCCCACTTTAAATCAGCTCTTCTATTCCTAATTCATTTGTGCTGTTGTCCTAATCAATATTGGCACTGCTGCAGTGAAACTCAGAAGCTGCTAAAAAACAAAACTGCTGCAAAAAAGGCTCAGAACAAAACTGGAAATGCAAAACAAGGTCTTTCTGGGAAGACAAATTATCATGACCGCTTGAAATTGAATTTGGATTGGTGATCTGTTAGAGGCCCTTTGTTTATTAGAAAGAGTTCATTTCTTGGCTTTCATCGAAGCATCAAGAAGCAGATGAACTTCTCTCTCAGGATCTCTTCAGAATTCAAAAGGTGACACCACTGACTCAAGCTCTGCTTCTTAAATTGACTGTGTGTCTTTGGAGTGTTTGTGGCATAACCAGAGTTCCTGGTACACTGTGGTGCCTCTGGAGATGAGTGATTGTGGATCTATTATCTCCCTTTCCTAAAGTATTTTTTCCTCGTCTTGTTTTTTGTTTGTTTCTAAAATACACATGCTTCAGTTTCTGGGTAAACTGTGTTTGGTAATGAAAGCTCTGCCTCTGCTATCACAGAGCAGTTCCTCATCCTTCTCTTTGCTGTAAACAAGGATAAATGGTTATGCTCCCTTCAAGCTGAAGTCCTGTGTCAGTCACACCACATAAACATGTTCTCTTTTTCTCTTGCATTAGTGTCAGGGAGGAAAATGACAGCACTGCTGATTTCCTTCATCCTTTTACTTGTTTCAAATCTGGAGTCATGATGCACAAACAAGCCCAGGACTATTTTATCCAGCCCAAAGCTGATGTGCAAAATGTAATTATCTTGGACAGGGACTTTCCTCTGTAACCTGCCTACCCAACACATCAGCCCTTTGTTCTCTGGCAGTGTTTACCTGGGTTCCTATTTCACTTTATCCTTTCTACTGCCCTACATCTTCCACTCCACCTCCAGTGCTTGTTTCTGCAATGCATTGCTCAAAAATACAACAGGTGTCCCAACATAAGTGAAGCTAATTATTGCATGGGAATCTAGCTCAATATTCAAGGCTATTATTGATGTACAGACTCAAAGTTTAATTGCAGGACAGCTCTGAAAATTAGAGTCCTGCTGGCTCCTCTGCCAGTACATATTTTATTGTTGTATGCTGGATATTTACTGTGTTTACAAAATATATTGGTATTTATCAAAAAGATCTCATGGTGCTTTGTGCAACAGGGATTGCAGGCACAGAAGCAATATTTAACCCAGTGAGTAAAATAATTTCCCCCCTTTTTATGGTCTGTCACTGCCACATTTTTAAAAAGTGTGAATCTCTTTTGAATCTCCCCATTAAATTTGCAAAACGAGAACTTCAACAATAATTTCTATGTGAAACTTGGTGCTATGTTGGAATTTTATGACTGAGATATTCCAATAAATCCACTTAAAATATGGTTGCTGATCATGAAATCAAAAGCTGAATATTTTCTTATTCACAGAAAAAAATTGTGTGGAGGGGAGGTGCAGAAGGACTGTTGTCAGTGTTCTTTGGAAATAGAACTGTTTTTCCACAAATACACTTAATTCAAATAATTTTAAAATATTTTTGTCAAATTTTTAAACTGATTTTTTCAAAAAGTCCCACACTGAAGGAGGACTTTGTGTTTTAGAAAGCCACTGAACAGTATAAGAAATTCACAGAAAAAAATACTTTGGTCTTGAATAATGTCCCTGAAAATGCAGCAAAATTTTCTCACCAAAAGCTTGGTCATGAACAAATGACTCAAAAGTTGTAGTGTGGTATATCTGAATATCCTAAAATGACCAAGTGGATTACGCATTACTGGACATGTTAAAAGCAGTAAATAAAAGTGCCATGGACTTTGTGCTTTAGGAGGAGTGGGTTACAGCAAATTTCCTGGTTTTGAATTGCATTTTTTTTTCCTATGGGATATGTTTGTGCAAAAACAAAGCAACTGGTGAAACAATAATCAGACAGACATGGTGCTGATGGGTGTGGAAGGAAGGAGCACAGATGTTTATACAGATGTCTTTTGAAAAACTAAGTGAAATGTGCAAATATTTATGATACATCTTAGTTTATGAGATTTGTTCTACAGTCCTGAGGTGTCCCAAGAAAATTCCATCTCTTGGGAAAAACATTTTCAGTGTGCCCACATTGATTACTAAAGTACTTGCTGATTAGAGCACAAACATTTACAGTAAATAAGTTCTCTGTGAATTCAAGTAGGGGTTTTGTCTTTAAACAGCTTGTGCTTTTAACACATTTCTTCTCAAGCCATAATTACCCAGTAAGTCATTTCACGATTCTTATTCCCAAGACAAACGGTGCACTGCCACATTTCATGTTGAAGGAGTCAGGAGCAGGCTGGTGGTCAGTGCTGGGGCTCCGTGGGTTAATCCTGCTCTCATGGGTTACTCTGAGCAAGGGTCAGACAGTGAAATTATCTAACAAATCCCACTGTAGTACTTGGTGCCTTTGCTGTGATATTCAGTATTCCCTGTGCAATGAAATGAGCTGGAAGTGCCTTCAGAGGAATCCATCCTTATCCTGGAATTCTGCACTGAGGAAACATTTGTGTAGGGAATAAAACCTCGCTGAGAGGTGGTGCAGTCCCATAAGATGTGGAGAAATCAGGAAATCCTTATCTAAAGAAAGTGATTTCCCCACTGTAAACAACATGTAAAAAGTAACAGTGGTGCTGTTTGAGCAAGCACAGTTTTTACTTTAACAACTTGAATAGTGCACAATCTAAGAGTATTAAGCTGATTTTCATATAAATATATGTACAGATATGTATGTGTGGGTGTTTGCACATATACATAATACATAAAAATACAGAATGTGTTTCTTGTTCTAATTAGGTTAGAGTGATCAGTATTGTGAGAAGGTGGAGGTTCCATGAAAAAAATGATATTTCTCGTCTAACTGGCTGCAATTTTCATAGCTTTCTTAATTTGTCTTACTGTTCACAACAGCTAGAACTCAGTACCACAGAACTTTGGAGACAGAACAGATGTTTGAAGTGACCTCCCTTCTTGTACCTGCTTCTACATTTATTTATTGTTTACACAGTGGGTATGCTCACAATTAAGTTTGTTACAAGATTTTTGTCTTCGCTTTAAAGAATGAGGGGCAGAAGTGTTTCTCTTTTGATGTTGCCCACAGATCAATTGTTTAATTCAGACTCCAATGCTTCTCTTAAAATAATCCAATTGTACTTTTAATGAGTGGAAACAAATGCATTTAATAATATTCATACGTATTTAAGATAAAATTCTAGAAGTGAACTGTGAAAACTACAGTAATTTCATGATTATAAGCCGCACCTGAATATAAGCCGCATTTCTGGGTAGCTGGGAAGACCATGGGATTTGTCCATATATAAGCCGCACCCAAATATAAGCCGCGCCTTTTTTTTTTTTTTTAAGTGAGGACCCATGTGCAACAAAGTAACGAGTTAGTTATATAATCGCTCCAGCACGGGGTTTGGTGTCCAGCTCAAGTTGCAAACAGTTTTCATAGACCAGTGAAGGCTTTAAAAGCAGCCCCAGGCGCCCGCCCCGTGCCGCCGGCACCGGCACTCCTGGCCCGGGGCTGGCTGCCGCAGCCCCCGCCTGCTCAGTGGCAGTGGCGGCAGCGCACTGACCAGTGCGAAGGTGGTGGTGCCCGGGGGAGGGGGGAGCCCGCGTGCCGCAGCGACAGTGAAGACAGCGGTGCCTGGGGGGCGAGGGAGCCGGCACGCCACCGCGACAGCGAGACAGCGGTGCCTGGGGAGGGGCGGCCTGTGCGCCGCCGCGGCAGCAAAGGCGGCAGCGCCTTGTGGTGGCAGAGGCTGCAGAGGGTCCCTGCTCGCGGCAGAGGAGGGGTGAGCGAGCCCCGCTTCGCACGCTCCGCCGAAGGGAGCGTGGGAGCCCTGGCTTGCTCGCAGCAGTGGAGGGGGTAAAGGTGGCTAGTTCACTCATGCGAAGGTGGCGAAGCCGGGCTGGCCTTGCCAATCCAGCGGTGGCCCGCCCCCTGCTCATCAGTGGCTCCGGCTCACCGCCCACCTGGCAGCGGCTCTGCAGCAGCTCTCTCCCTGGCCGGCTCTCACTTCCGGGTTGACATTTCACTGGGATTTGTCCATAGATAAGCCGCACCTGAATATAAGCCGCACTACTGGGGTAGGCTGGATTCTTCAATGAAAAAGGTGCGGCTTATATTCGTGAAATTACTGTACATGGTCCTTTTGCTAGAGACAAGTGATAAACATGAACCTGGTATCAGAAGGAAAAAACTGCAGGAGAATTGTGCACTTTCAGATGAAGTAGTTTCTGTGCAGATCATCCCCTTCCTTTGATTCAGGGAGGATTTCTCTTCATAGCAAGGCAGAAGGATTACATTCACTTTTCCAAATAAACTCTGTATTGGGATTCATTGTTAGGAGTAAGAAGGGAGAACAATATTGTGTGGAATCCCAGAAACAAATAAAAATGCTCTATTTTATTACAGATTCCTCTAGCTTTTTTTTTTCCTCCTCTAAGCCAAGCTTTTTTTGATTGACCCCCCCTGACTGAGCTCAGATTTTGTTTGATGCCTGAACACTTCTGTAGTCATTTAGAAAAGTGACTCTTCTGCTTTCTGCCTCAATCTGCAGTCCAGTGTGTCCTAAAAAAGAACATTCCTGGCATGGTAATTACTAGAGGTAGGCAAAAGTGCTTCTGATCATTAAAAGAGCTTTTTCTGTATACTTCTCACAGAGAACTGAAGTTAAATATATTGGGGTCTTTCTATATATTGTGTTAGATTTAGTGTCCTGTGGTCTCAGTGGAGAAATTCCCATTTTTCTTAGTGGATTTTAGATGTAGCCTCTCATAAGAAAGTCTCCTGCAATTTTTTCTTCTCTAAGTTATTGTGTCTGAGCCTTATTCCTTTGGGAAAATGCATGGAGGAATGTCTCTTTCTTTTTTCATACAAGTGTAACACAGACTTTCTTTACCTCTTCATCTGCTTAGCAAATATTTTACCTGATATTGCTCAGAGTGGAAAAAAATTACTTTTTTATGGCAATTAATATTGTTCAGCTTGGATACATTAAAGGTATGTAGTGGGGCTCATTTAGACTTAAATATAAAATATCTCTATTTAAATTTCAAGTGATAAAAAATTGTATTTTCTTTTAGAGCTTGCTGTGTATGCATGCAAATTACAGTTCTGCTTCCAGTAAATGCAATATAATAGTTATTTACTTGGTAGGATTAAAGCATAAAGACATATCCACAAAACTGTTATTTTATCATTTTCCACTTTTTTCCCTTCATGTTCTCTCTCTGTCTGAGAAGCAGATCAACCCTCTCACATTTTATCATAATTCTGCCTGTAGATGAATTGGCAGAGGGACTGTGATGTTGCAGAGAGCTGAGGAATGTGCCCAGTCGATAGCAATGGTGCCTGCACAAAAACAGACAATAAAACAGGTGATAAAGCACAATCTGTTTGCTCTGTGCTGCTGATGGCTTGATTGGGATGTGAGGGGAAACATTTCCTAGTGGTCTAGTTTCCTGTTCAATAGAATTCAGAACAAATCTTTCTTCAGAAAGGCAAGGCTTATCTTTCTCATTCCATCATGTTTGATGTGTGCTCTAAAGCAATTAAACAAGGGAGACCCACATAGCCTGAAAATACCCAAAGCTGCAAATGTTTGTTTTGGAACAGCAGAGAGTGATGCAGGTTTGATGTTCGGAGCACCTGAACACCAACATTTAACAAAAATATTCTGTTTTCCTCAAAATTCGGCTCAGTTGTTCAGAATCTGGTGGAAATCTGGTTTTGGTAATAGGGCAATTGCAGCTTTTTAAGACACAGAAATGGTGAGCAGGCTCAGCCCACTCTAAAGGCTTAGATTTTGTCAAAGGTGGTGGCTCCTTGTGTTGGACCCAGTATAATTCAATTATCCATGGAAATTCTCTGCTCTGTGCTGGAGACTGCATTCTCCTGCTGCCACTGAGGCACAGGGGGGATTTTCTGAATCATAAATCTTTAACAAGCACGAGGGATTTAAGGTGATGCTGGCTCTGGTTGCATTGACCTGTGTCTAAACAGGCTGGCTGAACTTCATGGACTGGCCAAGCAGAGAGCTTCTTTATCTCAGCTCTGTTTGCCACCAAATCTAAATCCTAAGTCAGGAATAAATACCAAAATGTTCCTCAAGGAGCAGCCTGGAATATTGTTTGGAATGTATTACACAATGCAGAAGTTCAGAGATGTGCTGTGCCTGCAGAGGAACAAGTACTATATTATTTGAAATTCTATTTCCTTCCTGTAGAGAGATGCAGAGCTGAGAAGGACAGCAGCAGCTCTGTACCATCAATGACAGTTTCATCATGATTAGCAAAAATTCAAGTGTGAAGCCCCAAGGCTGCTGCTGCTGCAGTTTCCAAGGTGGGAAGGCACAGTCTGTGCTGACCATGTTTCCAAACAAAATTCCAGAGCAACTGGCAGGATTTATTTCATTTTAGCAGGACCCTTGCATTGGTCTGCTTCATCTCTTTAAGAGTTCTACTTCAGAAACCTCAAGATGGTCTGGATTTGTTTAGGCACATGGTGACAGTGAAATGCTGGTGCCTGTTCCATTCAGTTAATGAAATGCACTTTTGATCTAGTACCTGTTAAGCCATTGGAGTTAGATCAGAGGAATGAAGCAAAGTGAAAAACTGTAAAGAAAAATAATTATCAAAGCACTAAAAAGAAACATGATTTGTTACTATGTTCAAGAGTATTACCACAAAATTGGGGGCATTTGGATGGGCAAATTTCATATTTATATGTTTAATACCAGACCACAGTTTTTCCATTCATCTCTAGAGCAGTCTTTATAATTTTCACTAGTTCCCTCTTATGCCATGGAGCTGCTATCACTCAGTGTTAATGAGAACAAAATCCAGCAAAAAATTCTATTTGAAAGTCCTTATACCCCAAACAAGTGATTGGATATTTAGCTTGAGAGCTGTGTGTGCACAGCCTTTTTAACTAGGGCATCTTTTTAGATACTTATGATTGTTTTAGGTTTCATACATGTTTGAAAAGCCCTTGTGACTAAGTGTATCATTAAAGGAATAAACACCGTCTTCAGTCATGGAAAATATTTTCCCCGAGTTTTATAGATACTCCAGCACTCAACTTCTATCAGATCTTTGTTTTCTCAGAAATGAAGGGCTGAGAAGAGCCCTGTGAATAAAGAAACAAGTTTCAGGTCCCTGCCCCATATGATTGTTCATCAACACATAAAAATTCTTCTTGTTTATATCTATTTGGTTTAGACATGTGGGTATGTGGGCATAAAAATGCAAAGGGGAAAGAACCAGAAAGCCCGTGCAGAGAAATGAAGGCTAAGATCATTATTTGTGTCTTCCGCTACTTTTATGCTCCCCCAGCACGAGGAAGGTTTAAATTTGATTTTTCCCTGCACATGGTGAATCCTACAGCATACAGAAGTAAAATAAAACTAACACTAGAGCCTGACTAACCACAGCCCTCTCTGCAAACAAAGTGCAATTTGAGGAAGCTGAACATAGGGAGAGTTTTCTGCAGTTTCTTTCCTGCTCCACGTGCCTGAGAATTTGGGTGCATAAATACATTTTGTAGCTAACATACACCAGAGAAAGCAGAAAAATACTTAGGGGTCACAGAACTACATGGTTTGGAAACCATCCTCCCTTGCCATGTCCCTCCAGACCGTTCTGAATTTTTTTCTCTCCATCTTTCTTGCTGCTCCAGGTCCTGGAAGGCCACAATGCAAGAATATGTAGAAACTTTACCTAAAGCTGCAATCACCACTTGAGAAGCAGAGAAATATTCCTCATAAATATGAGGCAAAGGCTCATATTTCTAAGTGGTAGTTGCATTATCTGCTATTCTTTTGTTCAGTATCCTGTTGCTTTTTTAAGGTGAACTGAAATCAAGCAAATATTTACATGCTGTTTTTATTGCTGGGTGATCAGCTGCAGCTCTGTTAAAGTTTAAATTTTGATGGATTACTGATTTTCTATGTCTTGCTTTTGAAAAGCTGCTCATACTCACATATTAACATAACTGTGCATTTAGCTTTTATAGTGGCATGCAGGACTCTGAGGATTCCTGTTCTGGATATATCCAAAATACCTCTGGCATGTGTGGTTGGATGTTTTAACTTCAGTTTCACAGGGAGAGCTGTCAGTCTTTAAGTGGCAGCAGTGGATTTCTAGATGGTTCCTCCTTCATCCTTAAACTTGAAGTCCAATATAGATTTGTAAATCAGAGTGAATTATTTGAATTTAGGTAATCTGAAGTAAAAGAAGAAAACCTGTTTTCAAAATATAAATTATCTACCCTGTCTTTATCATCTTTAGAAAAGAGCTGTCAGTGAGAACATTATTGCCTAACAATGAGATTCTAATTTTCCTCTCTCTCATCAGCCTGATCTCCTTTCAGCCTTCTTGCCTTTCTAGCAATTGATTTTCTCAAGGAACAAACTTCATGCTGCTCAGCTTGCTAATTTTAAGGCTTTTTTTTCTGCTTCCATTACTGTTTTTTTACCTGGGATCCTCCACAGTGGCTTCTTAAGAGAAAAAGTTAGCTGGCTTTTAGTTATTTAGGAAAACAGCCTGATAGTGAATGGCTTTTAGTAATTTATTTTGCTGCAGTATTTAAAAGCATGTTGCATTTTCCTACAATAACTCAGCAAAGACACTGGAAAAGGAAGTTGTCACATATGATCTCACACTAAGTGTGTTTGTACACCTTGACTGGAGCTGGAATATCCTCTAAAGTAGTAAGATATAGCACTCAGAGATATTAAAGGGAGGAAAGCAGAATTTATTGCCATTTCCTCAGCACAGGACCATCCCTTGAGACCAAGGTGCATCAGCTTCTTCTCTGAAGGAGAAGAACAAAAATATGGGGATGTTGCCATGCAAGAAATTAAAGGGAGGTCTGGGAAGAGGAAGTGCCCAAGTCATCAGAGAAAAGTGTGGTTTCAGGATCAGGCAGAAAAAAGCCATAGCTCATAAGTTAAAAAAATAAATTGTATTATGACTGCACTGAGCAAGACTCTATGGCAGGCAGTGCTTGGAATTTAAAATGAACATATCAAACTGATTCAATATTAACATAAAAACCACCTTTGACTGAAGTTGTAGCAGAAGAAACCTCTATTCCATGAGAAAGGGAAGGAGGGTCTTTCCAGCTTAGGGCAGAAAATAAACCTGCTATCCATGGCAGCTGGTGTCTATTGATTAGAGATCAATAATAATTTATTAAGCTGCATAGCATATTCATTTCACAGAAACTATACTTAAACTGATAGAAGGGCACACAAGGACTGAATCACAATTTTCTTGCACAAATATACAGATGCCAGTGGACACCAAACTCTGAAATCCAGACAGTCCTTCAGTAAAAACTGAACTGCAGCAGTAACTTGGAAGCCAAGTTGTGAAATGTTGTGGAAATGCTTCAAGAGAGCCAGACACTGAAACACTGAAATTTGATTAAGAATCCTGTTTTGGCTCTTCATTTTCAGTTGTGCCTCTTTCTTACAAACATTTAGCATTTTCTCATCTTTTTCATGCTACACATTTTTGTATAATCTATATTTCTACAGGGTTTTTAAAATGAATCATAAATGGTTGCATCTAGGTTTTTCCTTTGGCAGTCTGAGCTCTTTAAAGGAATCAGTAATAAAGCCCAGAATGCTCCAAAATGCTCTAGAAACAAGACTGGCTACAGCCAATTTCATTTTAGCAGCAGAGAATTTTAGGAATAAGTCACTGCCTAACCTGTTGCTGCCATTTTCAGCATTTATAATGTGTGCTTGACTTGAAATCATCATTATAGGGTATTGGATAACCCCCAAATTAATTCTTGCTCTTAATGAAATCTAGAAGAATGTCGGATCATATGATAAATTAATATTAGTATTATGTTAATACTTGGGGATGTTTTAGTTTTGGTTTATTTTCTGGGTTTTTTTTGGTTGGTTGGTTGGTTGGTTGGTGGGGGTTTTTGGGTATTTTTTTGTTTTTTGGGTTTTTTTTGTTTTGTTTTTTTTGGGGGGGTTGTGGGGGTTTTTTTGTTGTTGTTGATTTTTTCCTTTTTTTCTTTTAGGCTTGAGATGTGAAATTTTTTAATAATTTTAAATCTGACTCAGATTTTATCACCCTTAAAAAACCAAAAAAACCAACAAACAAGGGGAAAAAAACCCCACCTGATTTTGGTATTTTGAAAGAGAAGGGAAAGAAAAGGGGATTTGTATATACCAGAGTGGGTGGGTGGAATAAATTTTCAAAAAACACTAGAGCAATAAGAGACCTTTCCTTTGCTACTTTGAGTGGGATTACAGGTTCACAGAGCTTATAGTTTGCCAGCACAGGATACTGCATGAGCTTTTTACTTCATTTCAGAAGTGGAATATCATGAGAAATTTTCTCTTTTGATTATAACCTGATTTCTTCTGTGACTTGGCATCCAATTATTGTCTCCAAAGCACCTTTGACCCAGCTGGAAGCTGTGCTGCCACTCAGAGCATTTTATTCCAGTCAATACCCACATGTCTGAGACAAAAAGCACCAGATCAGTGTTTGTATGCAGCTGATTTTGGCCAGGTTGGATTCACCCTTCCAACTCTGCCTTTTTGGGTGTTTGCATGTACTTTATGAATTTTGGGACACAAGATGCTGCTCAGTCTCTTGCAGCCTCTTCTAGGAAATTCAGAACTTCTTCTTGTGCTGCCTCATTCTTCTCCAGAACAGAATTTCACGCCAGCCCCCACTAAAATGATGGGAACTGCTCCTTAGTGTCCTCAGGAGCCAGAGCATCTGAAATAAGATTTAAAAAGAAGCAGCAGTTCATCGATGGGCAACTTTTAAAAGTTTTCAAAGTTCCCTTGAAATGTGCCCCCAACACTTGGGATTGCTCCACATGGACATGTGTCTTGGGTTGCAATACAGGATGTGACCAAAAGTATTTATTCTGTCACCATCTGTTGTGACTAGGTGGGGCAGTGATCCTGATCTCCAT
>VRYO01002410.1:3772396-3785990 GCA_009812075.1 Sialia sialis
TGAAGCAATCTAAATTTTGCTGCAAATTGAGACTTTTGTTTCTCATTTATAACACACTCTTGCTGGTACCCCAGCTCCCTAAAAGAAAGCTGGGTTAGACATCCCTGCCCTGAGCCCCAAGGAGGTGAGCCTTGTGTGGGTGCCTTGCCCCTACGCTGTATGAACCGCTTCCACACTTCTCCTTACATCCCCTACTGGCTTTCGTCTCTTCTTACGAGGGTTTAGAGTCTTTCACTGTTCCGAGATCACAGAGGGTCCCTTCCAGTGCAGAATATTCTGTGATTCTGAGGGCTGTGGCCAGCGCTGGGCCCTCATGGCCACCAGAGACACTGAGGGGCTGGAGCGTGGCCAGGGCAGGGAACGGAGCTGGGGAAGGGAACGGAGCCCCAGGAGGGGCTGAGGGAGCTGGGAAGGGGCTCAGCCTGGAGAAAAGGAGGCTCAGGGGGACCCTTGTGGCTCTGCACAACTCCCTGACAGGAGGGGACACCGGGGGGATTTGGGATCTGCTCCAGGAACAGGGACAGGAGGAGAGGGAACAGCTCAGGCTGGGCAGGGGAGGGTAAGACTGGATATTAGGGAACATTTCTTCATGGAAAGGGTTCAAAGCATTGGAATGGGCTGCCCAGGGAGGTTTGGAGTGTCCAGCCCTGGCAGGATTCCTGAGGACATGGCTCAGTGGCTGGCACGGCAGAGGGGCTGGGCTGATTGTGATATTAGAGGCCTTCTCAGCCTAAGCGATTCCATGGTTCTGCTGTAGTAATGCTGAACAAATCTGGGCCATAGTGACATGTCTGAACATGTCTGGGCCTCAGTGACATGTCTGAACAAGTCTAGGCCATGGCTGTATCATATTTAGCTGTTTTCCTCCATATTTAGCTGCCTAGTTGTTTTTCTGCACATTTTGCTGTTTTCACATGCCTAGCTGTTTTCCTTAGTTCAAACCAATGTTTATAACAGGTGCACTGGATGAGCCATTTTTAGGGGATTTTTCTGCAACTTGTTAAGACCCTTCAAGGCTACCGAAGCAGAAATTGTGCTAAATTGGGAGAGAAAAGACTGAAAAACAGTATGCCAATATTAGGAGACCTAAGATAAAGGTGGGCAGTGACTAATTCTCATACCTGCAAGGCATGTGAACAGATCAGAGGCACCAATCAAGAAATGTGTGATTGCATAGACAGTAGTCTTAGAATTTATAATTAAGGCTAAAAGTGAACAATAAATCAATTTGTGCATAATCACATTAATTTACTGTCCAAAAGTCCTGTTTCTCCTGCATTCTGCCAAAGTTTGGGTTGGAGGTGGCTGAGCCTGAGTTCTTATGCTGCAGTTAATCCCCAGTTGTGCTGAAGTTACTGCATCATTTCTGGTACTCAGAGTAGTAATAATAATATATTTGTTCTATTTATATTTAATGTGCCTTTGAGTAAGAGAAACTATTTTAGATGTTTATTTATTTATATTTACCTTTTGGGTCAGAAACCAATGACCGCATTGCTGACTGTGGATATGCATTATGCAAAGCCACTCTATTTTTCAGCATTTTTTTTTCCTCCTTCCTGACTGTTTCTGTTTGACTCATTGCACCTCCTGGTCTGCATCCAAAGAGTGATTTCCTAGCTGGAAGGTTTGTGGGGATATTCATCATGGAGGCTTGGGGGAGAAAAGGGCATAAACTTGAATATTTGAATAGATTTCTTTAATGTTTTTACTTTCATTTCTTGAGTGCCTTGTTTTCTTTCTTTAATTTGGTTATGCTTTTCCTCTCAATGCTCTCCTCAAAGGCCTTCCTGTTAAATCATTCTGCTTTGTTTTTCTTCATAAATACTCACTTAGCAGCAGTATTGCTACATTCTGGTTTTTCATGAGTAAATTGCTCATAATTCCTTCAGATCACATTTAAGGCACTTAACAAGAACAGTGGAATCATCTGCTCCCTTTCAGATCCCTTTCCTGTTAAGTGCTGATTTCCATGGATAAGCTGAATGAATTCCTATTGATAGCAGTGTTTTTAGGATGAGGCACATAAAAATGTCCTTTACACAAACACACTCTTCATTATCTGTTAATCTGCACAGCAGATCTGTGCCCCTGTTTGATTGCTTTTCTTTTAAGAAACTGTGCCCCGACTCTTAAAAATAAAATCAGAATCAAAAGGAAAAACCGAAAAACAGAGCAAACACATATAAGAAGAATGTAAACATGATTGAAACAGTGGAGGATTGCTATTTCTATGCTTTGCAAACTCAGTAAGCAAAAAAAAAAATAAAAATAAATAAATACAACTAAAGCTGTGGCCCAGAATACTAATTTGGATCAATTTCTTTCTTGGAATATTTTGTGGCAAACATGTCCCCTCAATCCACAGAGCAGGTTAGAACAACCCCCTAAACAGCCAGGCTAAACAAGAGCAATGCAAATTGAGTTAATATCAGACATGTTCAGCAAGCACAAACATTAACTTAAAAATTGCCTCTTGCAGTCACCAGTGAGGGGTTTCCTGGTGGCTTTTGGCAAAGGATGCCACAGTAGCTCTGAGCTGGAAAGTTGGGCTGGGTAAAGGAAGTCCTCATGAAATAAAAAAAAATTCTACTCGGACAAAAGAAAATACAGTAATTTCATGATTATAAGCCGCACCTTTTTCATTGAAGAATCCAGCCTACCCCAGTAGTGCGGCTAATCATCAGGTGCGGCTTATTTATGGACAAATCCCAGTGAAATGCCAACCCAGAAGTGAGAGCTGGCCAGGGAGGGCGCCTGGGGCTGCCTTTAAAGGCTTCGCTGGTCTGTGAAAACTTGCAATTTGAGCACCTGACATCAAACCCTGCGCTGGCACGATTCTGTTACTAATTTGTTACTTTGTCGCACATGGATTCTTGCTTTAAAAAAAAAAAAAATGCAGCTTATATTCAGGTGTGGCTTATATATGGACAAATCCTGTGGTCTACCCGGCTACCTGGATGTGCGGCTTATAATCAGGTGTGGCTTATAATAGTGAAATTACTGTAAATATTTTTTTTTTGCAATACACTTTTGGAGAAGTGGCAGATCCTACCTGTGTTGCATTTCAAATGGTTGAGGCAGTGCCAGCAGTATTCCCCCACCCTGCCGTGTCCTGGCTCTACTGGGGGTTGTGTGTCCGTGCCAAATGCTCCTCTGTGCTCCCAGGGGGACACAGGGAATACAGATGGTGTCACCAAACCTCAAAACTGCAACTGCAGTGGTACAGGAGGGGAGGGGCTGCCAGGGTTTCTTCCCCTTACATGCCATGGACAATATCCCAGCAGGTGAGTAAAGCTGGTCTTGGTTTCTGAGTGAGACCTGGGTGTGAATGCTCCTGAGTCAGGGCAGGGCTGCACTTCCTCTGGTCAAATTCCTTCTGCACAGCACTGTAGGCTGAGAGCAGGTCCTGAAGCACCTTCTCCCTTCACACATCTGCACTAGGGACTGGTGTCCTTCTGAATGCTCTAAACATTGCATTGGAATATCCAGAATCTTTATAACTTCTTTATTCATTATGCTAATTACCAGCTTCTCATCAGTGATGAAAAGTCAGCAGAACCCTGGCCTTTCAGCATGGTAAGGTGCAAAGAGAAGGGGAGTGCTCTCTGACCATACCTGTACCTTTCTGACTGCACCATGCTACTCACTTGTGACACCTCTGCCAATAACAAATCAAGGTCCCTGCCTTGCCAGCAGGGCTCTTCTTTGCACTACATTTAGTTTTAAAAATGTTGGAATCATTCTAGGTCCCTTTCTTAAAATCCTCTTTCCTAAGACAGAACTTGCCCTCAGCATTTTCAGGAATTTACAGCAAAGGAGACTAATATTGTGTAGGTTCTCACAGGATCAGAAAAAGCCTCAAAAGGCCATTCATTATTTCTGCCCCTTGTGAAAATCCAGATGAACTCCCTTGTCATTTCTGACAGCTGCATGTCCAACTGCTAAAGATCCACTGACAGAAGCGAAACTGCTTCAGTGAACTCCTTCAGTACTTCAGTAACTTGAACATTTTTCTTGATGTCCAAGCTAGCTCCTCCTTGCTGCAGCTTAATCCTCTTGCTGCTATATTGACCAGAGCCACAAGTAATCCCTGTTCTTGCCTGCAGCAGAATGCTATGTTTGAAGAGTGTTATGTCCTCTCCTCTCTCTTTCTCCTGGAATTTTCTTCTCTGGCTTGAACAACTCTGGGCTAGCCTTTCCCCTTTCTTCTCCCCTTTTCTTGAGCAGTTAGCACTTCTCTCTGTTCTCTGAATCTCTGCCTCATTAGTGTTTCCCCATCAGTATTTTTGCAGGAAGATGCTGAAACTGATCTTTATGGAAAGATCTTTATGGAAGATGCTGAAAGATGCTGAAACCAAATCTTTACCTTAAGACCCTGATGGAGTAGAAGGATAACACTGAGTTTTGCACAGTGCTTTGTTAACAAGTTCTACTATATATATAGGGGTTTGTTTTTGCCTAATTATTCCATTGGTGACTTAAATCCTGTTAGAGGTGATCTTCATCCAGGTCCCTTCGTGCACCTTATTATTTCCTCCATCATGCTCTTGAGGAACAAAACTTGTGAGCATCTTGCCATGCTGGAGAGCTGACTTCAAGTGCAAATCTAACTGCCGTGGCAGCTGACGTCCAAACACTTACTAAATAAGTAGAAATCAATTGACTGCAAAATTGAACAGGTCACACAGCAGAAACACCTTAATCCCTATATAATTTGCAATCTAATTGAAATTAAGTAAATGAAAACAATGCAGATGAGGTAAGCACAATGTAACTACGTGTCTCGACTGTGCTATTAGGAAGTCTGTATCACAGTGCCTGCTTTCTTCTGGGTTTTTTTCCAAGACAGGTAAATTGCAATTTTCAATTATCTGACCTTTCAGGAAAAAAATAAGCATGGGGAGCTGAATAGGCAGCTCACCATCAAGCTCTTATTTCTTTTCCTTTCAATTCCTATGTGGATGAGGGGTCTATTTAAAGGACTGAAATCAATCATCCTTCCAAATAGAATCCCATGATTTGAATGCTCAGGTCAGCCCAGAAGAGCAGTGATGATTACAAACTAGCATGGGTGGCTTTTCACCAGACACAAGCAGGGCTCAGATGCTTAAATCCAAAATTAAAATTTCAGCTTGGTTTTTACTTTAATATCTGTCTATTTCTGGCAGCCTTCAGATTTAACATGAAGATTTCTAAGCTGCCCTGGCCTGTAATCCTGAGCCTAACAGGGAGCCTAGAGCTGGGGAAAGCATTGTGCAAGTCCCCAGAAGGTTCTGTTGAGCAGGCAGCCTTTTGGACTGTGACTGTGGGATCATTATCAAACCCCTCTCCAGTGTGGTTTATGTGCTTCATTTTTAAAGCACCACTCTCACAGCTGTGGAGCTTAGCAGTTCTGATATGTCATTTATTCCTGTGCTTAGCTGGGAGGATTTATCTCCTGCACAGTTGGATAGCAGTGCCTTGGCATTCTGGGTGGGATGGAGGAGCTGCTTTGTGCTCTGGAAAACCTGGGGGGAGCCAGGCAGGGCCAGTCTGAGCAAAACTCCATTTGTTCTGTCCAGGTTCTTGTGACTTCACTGCTCTCCACACCCAGCTCATTTGGCTTAAAATATCTCAGGTCTCATTTAAGGTACATTCAGTTGACAGATAGAGTGTTATTCCAGGGATTTTATGTCTCTTTGTCCAAAGAATTTAAGTTTTCCCACCAAGGATAATAAAATATGGGATGTGTTCTGTACGTGGGACATTAAATCAAACAGGATTTTTCAGCCTGGAAAAGGGATGACTTTAGGGGGTATGGCACAGACCCGCTCAGTTGTGAGTGCTGTGCAGAAAGTGAATTTGAGATGTTTATTTTCTGTCCTTTCCAGTACAGAGCTTAATGAAACCAGTGAGGAGGAGAGACACACAAAAAAAGCCACAAAAAAAGCCAAAAAACAAACAAACCTCTTCCAGCAACAAAACAAACCTCAAACTCAACAAATAAAACCAACAAACCAAAAAGAAAAAGCCCCCATCTTTGAAGTCATCAAAGTAATTAAGGCTCTGCTGAACTCTTCCCAGA
The DNA here is from genome assembly GCA_009812075.1 of Sialia sialis. NCBI lineage: Eukaryota > Metazoa > Chordata > Aves > Passeriformes > Turdidae > Sialia > Sialia sialis. Next base: position 3,778,464 of record VRYO01002410.1, read on the forward strand.
ATAAATATTTTTTTGTTTGAACTGCTAGACTCTTCCTAAGTTCCTAAGACCTTTTATTTTTTATCCTATTTTCTTGGTGTATCAGTTTATTATTTCCCATATTCTGTTTCTGGCATAATTTTAATTTCACTTCTCTAAAGCACCCCAAACAATTAGTCTTAAACTTGACCTTTTCTTTGTCTAATAAGACTTTTCTTTTTAGACTTTAACTGCTCGTGCTGATTTCCTGTATTGTTTGTTCTGGACTTTGGGAGCAATGCTTTCCCTCATCCCCATCCTGCCCTTCAGAAACCCCAGGCCCCTGTGTTTTCATTTCTAATTCACCCACTGAGATTTATTCTACAAGAGGCTCTAAACCAAAACACTCTGTCAATAAACAAAATACCAGGGTGGCAGCTTGATGGCCCAACTAGAGAAAGTACATTTTTAAAAATGTGCTTTATTTCCTGTAGACACTGTGTGCAGCAGTCATTAAGTGGAGTGCACATGGCTGCAGTCAGATGATGAGGAATGAGAATGCACACCAACATCTGGCCATGGCTTTGGCAACCTGCAGATTTATTAGCTGATTAGAAATAAAAGATGAAGACACAACTGCCCGTTGGTTCACTGAAAGCTGTTCAAATGCTAATATAATAGAACTATTATTTCTAAGACATTTGATTAAATGTAATAATATGCTTCTAGAGCCTCACTTCTCTGTCTGCAGTCTCAGTGGAAAGAATAATCTCTTGTAATAATATCAATCTTGGTAGATAATACCATCAAACTTTTAACCAATAGAACATTTCACTTAATAAAGTGAGGTGATTATGTGCATTTTAAATATTTGTTTTTCTGTTTTCATTGATTTGTACTTGAATTGAGATGTCTTGAAATCAAATCATTATCTTTCTGCTTTCTGTAAGTGTGAAACTGAAGTAATGAGATTGTTATCTGCTACTTACTTGATAGTCATAAAACTCTCCTTCTGCAGGGACCACCTTCTTTTATCCACATTAAATTCTTTGGGTCAGCATTCATTTCTCACAAGGATTTTATGCCTGTACCATTTTGTCAGTGCAGATTATACTTGTACAAACCATGATTTTATCAGGACTTTTTTGATTGCAAAATAATACTGCGCTGTGAGGAAGCAGATATTGCAGGATTTCCTGTAATTACATTTATTGAGTTTATTGCAATTGATCTGCAGATAAATAGTCATGTGATGATCTGGTATGTCCTCTAATATAATGTCAGTCCTTCCTAAGCCTCTGTTTATCTTGGGGGCTTGTGCAAGGGCATGGCTGGGAGTGAAAAAATTGAATCTTCATGGGGAAACTTTCTGGATGCATATAAAATATAATAAAATGCATAATCAAATGTGAAAGTGACCTTCATGGCACTTTTTTCTGTCTCATCTCATGTCCAGTTTGTGTGTTGTAGAGACTGTCTCTTCTCATGTCTTCTACATGGCCCAAACTTTGATGTTTTATTTCAATCCCTGATAGTTATTAATTTAGTGATTACCTGAGTGAATGGAGAAAATTAGTTGCAAAAAAATAATGATCTGTGCAGTATCTTTTTTGTTGGTTTTGGGATTGATGTAAGACAAATTCAGCAAAATACAGGTATTTGCTTAGTACAAGGGGAGAGACAGTCATGCTGAAATGACTGAAATGTTTGTAGCAGCACCATGGTGGGTATAATTGGAAAATCTCTTATCAGAAGTGAGCTGTATGTCTGGTACTATTTTAAATCTTATCAGTCTGTTTGTTTCAATAGATTTTTGAGGACTGAAAATGTAACTGTAGGTAATTTTTTAAAATGCCTTTAAATTTCTTGCCTTTTAGTGACATTGAAATTTCCATTGTTCTGGTCATTTAGGTCAAAGTAAATAAAAGTTCCCAACTAGTTTTAACGGTGCTATTAATTTTTACATCTATCAGAAGTCCAGATGCATAGATCGTTATCACTCAGCAACATCAGCAGGAGCAGGATCAAAAGGCAAGGCAGCATTTAATGAAGAAAATATCCCCACATTGCTCATATGAAAGAGAGCCCAGGAGTTGTGCCAGCAATTAGAGTCCCAGTGAGGGTCCTGCTGTTGTTACTCTGCAGCCAAGACTTTGCTGAGCCTGGCCTGTGCACTGCACGGAGTTTTAAAATGCATAAATATGAATATAATGAAATCACTCTCTCAGCATTGCCTGTAGATAAGTTGGATTTTCTTCTGAGATAAGATGTAATAACTGCACGATGTTTTCCTGGGAAGCTGTTTGTGCCTGAGGAGAGCAGGACAGAATGCTCTCAAAAAAACATTTTCCACAGCCCAGGGCTTGGTAGTGTTTGTCTTGGGAAGCTTTCTGGCACATCTGAGTGTCCACTCAGAGTGGACAAAACTCTTTGCATGCTTAAGTGAATTGTTTATTCCCCTGAATACTGGGCAGGAGAGGAGAAGGAGAATGGCAGACTGATGGGATGGGGTGGGTGATGGCTGTGCCCATTATGTGGATCCTCAGTAAGTTTTATATCTATAGTTTAATTATATAACAAGTAGGAGTGGCCTTTCTGCATCACTCATGTGTTCATACCCTCCCTAACAAGTGGGTTAACCTACTTCTCTATTCTTAGAAAAACCCAAACATTTTCCTGTTTATAGTAATTTGAAGAACTGTTTTTATTTGCTCTCCTGATTTCACTTTTGCAATGCACACTGGATTGTTCACGTTGGCTCAACATTTGACTCTAAACTATTTACTGTTGATTTGGATTTTCTGTGTGGATTGTGTGGAGAAAAGAGTTTAATTTTAAAAGAGGTTTGTCACTTGCAGTGCCATGTTCAGCAGAGAGGCTGCCTTTGCCTTCGTGGTTTTGTGCACACTAATATTTTATAAACACACTGGTTGCTTTTTACTGGGTTTCAAGGCTGCCAAAGCAAAGATTCAAATGTCATGGAACAGCAAGAGAATGAAACTCCATTTATGAGTTGTCTCAGGGTGGGACAGATGACCCCAGAAATTCTGGCTGAGCTGTGCCAGCAGTGCTGGGACACCCTGCCAGGGGCTAAATCCTTGAGCAGAGAGAGGGCAGTGGCTGGGGGGGAGCAGGAAGAGCTGTTGGAAGCAGGTTTTAACACTTACTCCACTTTAATACCTCTCTCACAGGCCTAGGTGATGCAAATCTCTGGTGAAGTGGTCATGGCATGATTAAGCCATACCCTTAACATGTCACACAGGTTACAATTCAAAAAAGGTGTTAGGGGACACATATATAAATTCACACCAAGCAGGACATGGCTGGATGCATCATAGCACACAACAATGACTATAATTATTCCAAATTACAGTCAAAACCAAAACCATGTATTTTAGAGTAGAAATCATCCCAAAAGAATACATGTGTGATGTCCTGCATTTCAGGTTGGGTGAGAGAGAATAATTCCCAGTGGATGGTGCAGCTGTTGATGGAGATAACGGGTAAAGAGAAAAGACATGTTATGGGCATTTGATGAAAATACCTCAGTATGGGCCCTGCTGTCATCATCATCATCACAGATGCAGAGTGGTTTGGGTTGGGAGGGACCATAAATCCCATCCATCCCAACCCATCCATGGCAGGGACATTTCCACTGTCCCAATGTCCAGCCTGGCCTTGGGCACTGCCAGGGATCCAGGGGCAGCCACAGCTGCTCTGGGCACCCTGTGCCAGCCCTTCCCACCCTGCCAGGGAACAATTCCTGCCCAAAATCTCATCCATTCCTGCCCTCTGGCACTGGGAGCCATTCCCCCTTGCCCTGCCACTCCAGACCCTAAGAAGGCCCTCTCCAGCTTTTTGTATGTAGGAATAATATAAAATTAATTATCCTCCAGAATAGCTTATCTTCAGGCATAATGTAAGTTGTTAAATGCATTATGTAGCTTTAAGAATGGGTCTCACCCATTTGGGAAAACATTCAACATCAAGTTTTAATAGAATCACAAGCAAAATGCTGATATATCTTGTCAGGATGTATCCCCAAAGCAGGGGAATGAGGAGGCCAGGTGGTCAGTGCAGCATCTGGACTCATAAACCAGAGTGCAGGATAAGAGAGCTTGATTCAGATGAATCATGTGACTGCTTTCAGGTTTTTTATCTCACCTGGTTTCCTAAATCATCCATTTCACATGGGTTGGAGAAATGTAAAATTTAAGTCCAGGAAGATGACAATTTAAATAATTAAAATAAAGATCTGTATAATTTTGATAAACATGAAGGTTTTTATTAGATAAAATAGCAGGTTTTTCCCTCCTGCTGCTGCAGTTGTGCTGTGTAATTCTTGTGCACTCACAGCAGTTACAAGAGCTGTACAGTCAGTGCTTCCTTGTCTCTAATGCAGGCATCACCTTTCTCTCAAATAATTGAGGATGTAACAGCGGATGTTACCTTTGCTTTATCTGCATTTAAATCTGCTTTTAGGTCTCTTCCTTAGAATACAAAGGGCTGGAGTTTCTGCTTGCCAGCATTAAAAGTTAAAAATGCTTCTCCAAAATGCTCCACCATGACATTTTACTATATCATTTACTATTTACATTTTCCTGTGTGGCTGTACTGGAGATTTACTGTTTGTGTGCACAGTGCTCTCTCTAAGATTTTCTGAGATCTGCTTTGAAAGCCAGAGATCTCAGATCTGCTGTAGGATTTGGACTGGTTTAGCCTGGATCATTCAGACTTCCCTGTGCGTGTTCACCGCTCTCTGTTTCTGCAGACATCACCTCCCCTCCCCTGCCATCCAGCCATGGCTCCTCTCTCCAGATTCATTCCTGGAGCAATAGATCTGGAGCTGTTCTGTGAGCTCAAGGCCAGCAGAGCCCTGCATTTCCATCTCCACAGGCAGTGGCCCGAGGAGAAGCACAGCCAGCACAGGCATTTTATCAAGGCCACCAAAAACACTGCTTTACTGAATTCATTTTGCAAAAGCAGGATTTTCCCAGCTGGATGACAGCTGGCAAACATCAGTAAGAGATAGGGTCTATCTTTTTTTCCCCACTGTCAGCTGGCAAAGATAGGATAGAGCTGTACCTGCCACAGGTACCAGCTTCATGGTGATGAAAGGAAGAGCAGCAGGGCATCCTCCGAGCTTTGTGACCTCACTCCTGCACTTATTCCTGGGGTCCTATGGCTTCCCATGAAGTTTCCTCAAAAGTCCTCCTCTGAGGTGAGGCAGAGGCTACATCTCCTGTGACAAATTGGGCAGTGCTGGGGGACACTCCCAGGCACTGTCACTCTTCCCCAGAGCTGTGAAAGTGCTCCCATGGTCACGGTGTGACAGACCCAGCACACAGGGTGTGGGCTGGCACAGGGGCTGTGGGACAGAGCAGCCTTGATGGCACAGGGTTAAAAATGCTTCTAAAATCATGGGAATTGTGCACAACAGATTCAGGGAGTGCAAAGAAAGGTTGGGTCTGGTAGGGCTGGGAAAGGGAACCAGGCCTGGGAACAAATGTTGAGCTTTGTCTTTATTGGATCATGTGAAACTGCACCTGTGTAATCATCATGTGACAAATAATATGATTGTGAAATGTAATAATTGTTTGGTAATTGAATATATTATTGTTTAATCGTGATAAGAATCATGAGGAGTGATATAATGGTAACAAGAATCATGAGAAAGTATGTTTGGGACCTGATGAAAATCACAAGAATCCATGCTTGGGTAAGATCAATGTGTACAATAGAACAATATGGGTTTAATAATTATTCTATAGTTATGTAATGAAAAGGGTATAAAAACCTGTCCCTCTGGAATCCATGTGCAGTCAGATTTGGGTTTGTACCCCTGACTCCCAGAGCTTTGCCATAAAAACACCTGTGGTTGTGTGTTTGTACACTAACACTATCTCACTGCATTCCCATGTTTACAGCCCAGCTGCCTGAAGATTGGAGTTGGAAATTTTCTGTCTGTAAAAGTTGGGGTGTTGCATCTTCTGGTTCTGCACATCCTTATTCACACAACTGCCCAGCACCCAGAATCCCTGCATTCCTCACCTCAGCCACACACCATGCCCTGGCACACCAGAATTAGCAAGACATCTATTTTATTTCAATACAAAGGTTTTAAATTAAACTCAAATATCTGGAGTGAGTTTTAGAAACACTTGGGTTTTTTTCCTAAAATTTTTGGACAGGTAAATCCACCCTCTGTAGCTCTAAACGTGGTGTCAAACATTTAGATCTAACAAAAAAAGGAACAAGAATGTTGCTCCTTAAGTAGGATTTGTCTCAGGGAATTACTAAGCACTGATCCAAACCCCCAAACGGGGGGTCACCTGTCTCTTTTAGGCTCTCCCACTAGGCAAATGTTAGAAGATAAAATGGGAATCTGACAATAAATCCCTTTTATCTGCTGATAGAAGAATTTGCAGGTAAGTAAAAAGGCACACTGCAAATAGCACCTTGCATAGATTTGTGTCAGAGAGGATACAACGTGTGTGCATATTAATTTGAATTTGGAAAATGAAATAAGGAAAATTTGCCTTTTTATGTAATAGGAACAGTTTTGGTGTGCCCTGACCATATCAGGTGTCGTATCAGGAGATAAAAAAAATCTTACATAATGCTCTGAAATATTAATATTGTGGTATTTTGTACTTAGCTCTTGAGCACTTTACTATTAGTCTGAGATAGTTAAGTTAAATAGCTCTGACTGAGAAAGCTCAAAGAACAAAAAAATTATACAGGATTTCTCTGGAATGGGTGTTCGTCAGAGCCACATTGGCAGGAATGCAAGTCAGAAAAATATTGCAGCTCTCTTTTATTTGATACCTTTACAAGACAATGTGGTAAGTATGAAGGTTCCTGTTGACTTTTTGTGGTCCACTATTTCCAAGCCTGAAGGATTAAATAAAAAGATGGAACCTGTATAATATGAGAGAGAGAGAGTAGAAGAGGACATGACAATCAGCAGATGAAAAATAAGAGCAAAACTGTAATAATAATTTCTTTTTCTACTGCTCGGGGTAATGAACTCCATAATTTGTGTTTGCTTTTGGTACAACAGGAATGGTTTTTCACATTTCTGTGCCCAGTTTTGGTGTGCAGAAACGTAAAGGTTATTTCAAGGCATTCACATTCCTGTCTTGTTATCCACTTTGCTTGTGCAAATACAGCGGTGGTTCACATACTCCTGTTTCCTTTTTGTCTAAATTTATGTCTTGATCATAGGTCTGTTTGAAGGACAAAATTTCCCTCTTAGATGTGCACACTGAAGCTCAGCTCTAATAAGCAGCTCTCACTTTGAGAGGATCCCCTGGTGAGATCAATGGGACTGGAGCGTGCAGGGCAAGAGGAGTTAGCAGGGGTGAGCTTTGCTCTGTGGATTTCAGAGGACAGCTCTGTCCTAGGGATGAATTATTTATGTATGTATTTATTTATTTTGAAGTCTAAGCCCTACCTTTGCATGCTGCTTCTAGATGTGATGCTAGTGCTCAGTGTAAGGTTATTTCTTTTATCCTTCTGATGTGAAAGAAGTAAAACCTCACAGGAAGGGATGGCTTAAATGGTAGG
>VRYO01002410.1:3786990-3800094 GCA_009812075.1 Sialia sialis
TCCTGCTCCTGCTCCCTGCTGTGCCAGGCAATAGAATTGTAAAGTCACTTTTAACCAGATATTGAGGGAATTTGAAATCCTCCCCAGAGATCACAAAGGCAAGTGGTTTTGTATTCATTATTAGTGCAAAAACATCACTGCAAACCCCATTCTCTACAGTAATTTTATATATGTTGGATACTTAATGGAGTCTACATGGATTTATTGTTTATGGGGCTTCAGGTGCCATTACCTGCCTATATAATAAGCAGTAAATTGCTTAATTAGCTGACAGGTGATAATTACCAAGAAGACTCTCTTACTTGCTTCACTAAAGCTGTGCTGGTACAACTTGCTGTACAGTTAGATTAGTGGGAATTCTGTGCTAACAACATGAGTGGGACTGAAGAAAGAACACTTTTGAATGGCCCAGACATCATTAATCTTACTAATTAGCAATTGACATCATGTATATCTTTAAAAAATATATTAAAATGTGCTTTCTTGGGAACTGGACCTCTATTTAGTACTGGACAAATGCTTCAACTAATTTTTGCTTTGAGTTGTTTTCTTTCTCTTCTCTTTATATTATTTTGTTCTTTCAATCTAAATATTTTAACTTTCTTTCTCAAGGCTGCATGAGGTCCACAGGAGGAAGTCTATAGCTTTCATCTTGATTTATGGAGCCAATGATAAAAGTTTAGTCTCACAGCTTGTCGCCCATTTCTCTGCTAGATTGCTGCCTACAGCATATGTTCAAAGACAGGTTGCCCATAGTTGAATGTAGCTTTATTTCAGTAAACATAGCCTACAGTGGAAACATATTGAATTTAGGCTAAACTTGCAGAGGGATGGAAAGGAAAGCAGTGTGTGTGCTGCTGGGCTGTTAGCCTGTTCTAACTTTTATGAGGCTGTGCTGGAGGGGCAGGAGGGTGGGATGGGCTCCACCCTGCCCTGGGACTCAGTGTGTGCAGAAACCAGGGGTTGTTACAGGTCTGGCACGAGTGCATCTCCTTGTGAATCAATTTTCTGTGTCTCAGGAAGCTGCCCCTCGCAGATTTCACAAAGAATTATTTCTGTGCAAGGTCTTCCTGCTGGAGAGGAGGAACAATGTGAAACTGCAGTGGAGTAAGAGGAGAGTTATTCATCCCCAGGTGAGGAAGCTCCCTCATGCTTCCTCAGAAAGGCAGGGAGCAATATAATGGAGTCATCACTTTGAAATACCCTTCACTGTTATACAGAGTCTTAAATATATTTATATATTAACCTCCCCATTCTTTATCTATAGCAATTATGCACACACATATACGTACACATTTTTTTAATGCATGGACTGTACATGCTGGCATGTTAATTAACAGCAAAGGAACTTGTTATTTTATTGACCAGTCTTCAACATTAACCACTTTAATATTAATTTAATAATAAAATCCATACAGTTAAATGTGTTTGCTTACTGTAGGAAAGTATTCTCAGTTTTACCCAAAGATGTGTGCTTATGTTTTTCTTAGAATAAGAATACACTGTTACTAAAATACAGCATCGCCTCACCAAACAAAGAGACGTTTAAGCAAACCAATACTGCTTTAGGCTCACTCAATTCCTGGTATTTGAATTTGTAGTCTGCAATTACTGCAGTAAGGCTGTGCCACAGCAGGGAGGTGCTTCTTGGTGCAGGCCTGTCCATGGGCTATGTCAAAACTATTGCACTGCAGAAATCCAAAATTACAGAACTCTTTCAGTGTTAAATACTGGCAGTGAAGGGACAATTTTGTTTTTGTTTTTTTTCTGTTGCCAGGCTGTACAAAGTCCATACAAAGGTGTTTCTGTCATTAGTGATGAAAGTACCTACCACTGACTTAGCAGACAGCAGATTTGTACCAAAAGAGGAGTGATATTCAGCTGAAATGCATCAGCTTGAAGGACATTTTAGTTTCTCAAGCTGCCTGAAGCAGAATGAAGTGCAGGATATTCCCAGAAGTGCATGGAATGGTGGAGCACTGAGCTCCTCATCCATAACCCCTGGTCCTGGCCAGATTGGCTGCTCTGGGAGCCTCCAGATTAATGGATCCCTTCTGCTGCCAGCCTGGCTGGAGTGGCAGGTTGAGATGCTATTTTTGGTGCCTCATTCCCAAATTAGCAGTTTGCACCAGCACGTTTGCTGCTGTCACCCAGGAGCACGCTGTGAGTGATGTGGAATTAGGGAGGGCTGGGGCCGTGCCCTTGCTAAATGAGATTAAATTCTCCCTGAATATACTGATGAGGGTTTTTGGGGCATATTTATGGCACACTCTTTAATAGGTGAGATACTGGGAGGTTTTTTTTTCTATCACTGACTGGTAACTGCTCAAAATTAAAATATTTTTTTTCTTTAGTTTAATAATTTCATTTTCCTGAGTCTTTTGTGTCTTTCAAGTTGCTATTAAATGATTAGTCTTCCTTCAGATATTGTAGTTCAAATACAGTTTTGCTTACTAAAAAGTAGAAAAAATAGCTGTCTCAGCCCAAAGAGATAAAATATTTCACTCGTCATAAGGTTAAAATATGTCTGTGACTGGAGGTTCAAGAGCAGTAAAGAAATTCCAGTAAAAGTTCTAACATCTGCATCAAAGTGGAGTGGATAATGTAAATTGGCTTCCTGAAGTTATGTCCACTGTAGAGATACACTCAGCTCTTGAGGGAGTGAACTAGGATTGACTCCCCATTCCTAAAATCGTGTGCTAAAACCTGGCATTCTGTAAATAAATTGAAAACAACACACCAAACGTTTTTTCTAAGGTCTTAAAGAGAGGTTTTTGGGAGCTTATGGATATCTCTTAGAGACACTGAGATTAGTGAGAGTTTAGGAATTCCATATAACTATTTGAATTTAAAATAATTTAAATTTCTCTTCCCAGAGGAATCTTAATATCAAGGTGCTCACCTGATTTACATTATTCCTATTACACCTTTGCCTGGGCCATGAAGGAGCATTCCTGTTTCTTAAATATGTATATAAAGTAATTAAGCCTTTTAACAGCCTTCTATGTGTTCCAATATTAATTACACATGAAAGTATTATCACAGATGAGACAAAATTATCTTTAACCTCAACATCTTTTATTTCTTATTCTGATTTTTATGGTTACCAGGAAGGGCATTCAGTGTAAGCAGGTGACTTTGTTCAGACTGCATGTTTTTAAAGAAGGATCTTCCCATCTTGTAAAGGATTGTACTGAGTTCCTTGGATTTCTTTCTCTATGTTTGCTGAACTGCTCAGGAAGTCTTTGATTTCCCAACACTTCATGTTACTGCAGTGCGTTTACCAAAAATATCCTTTGTCAGAGAGGCTGCAATCTTTTTTTTTTGTTTGTTTGTCGGCACAGAGATGCCTACAGTGGGAAAATGGCATGAAGAAATTGGTGTAAATGTAATCACTCCCATCTATCGGGTACAACAACTTGAAAACATTTTTCACCAAGCAGTGGAAGGGCAGTGGTTCATTCTGAGAAAAATAGTAAACATTGGGTTTTGATTAAAACATGAAGAATCTGTGCTATGGAGTTCCTTACACTCAGACAGAGCTGGTGTTTCGGGCACTCCTGAGAAGGTGAATTATTTCAGATTGAGTGACTCCCTGAGCCCTGTGCAGGGAAGTTATGCCAACATGTGTTTGGCAGTGTCTATGGGACTCTTTCAATCCCAGCAGGGCATTATTATCTTCAGCTATACCTGCAAGCAATATTTTAGTCCTGGAAATGCTGACACATCCAGGTTGTATTTTCCTTTCCTCTGGTACAGACTTCTTACCGGTAACTTCCAGAATTATGGGCACAGAAAAGCACCATGATAAATCACAGTGATTTCATTCCACTCTTATAAATTGTTGCCTAAATTGTCAACACCTCTTCCCTATTAGTGTTAAGTAAACTGGCTTTTATAAAATATGAGCCACTCAATCATTTATCTTAAGCCCCAATCTATCTTCTTGTTGTTTTTAAAGGCAAGATATAACAGTAAGTGAAAGCAGGAATTGCTTCCCTGAGGAAATTTTACTATGATCAAAGCAACCTGGCTGTCTAGGAGTGAAAGAAATGCCTGTTTTAATGATATCTAGAGGAAATTAGATAAATAGATGAAATGGAGGATTCCAAACCAAATGTGTAGTACATCTGGAGAGGGAGTGAAAGTTACTGAGCTGTGGAGGGGACAATAGTGTGAGTAAATGAGATTTTAAAGCAAAATGTAAATAAAAGGAGCTTTTAAAATAAAATAAACGTGGTTGAAGAAGGGGGAGGCAATGGTAGATGTGGCTTTGGGATAGCTGGATAGTTGATTATGTTAAATTGCTTTTGGGGTGGCATGGGTGAAGTGTGATGGGAGAAGAGACTAAATCAAATGAGAAGTGAGGAGCAGAATTATGTAGAGTCTCAAAGGTGAGAGCAAGAAGATTTAACTTCAATTTCATATCTATCTTTTCACAGGAAGTAAATTATTAAAAAAAAATAAATCTACATTTCTTAATAAATAGAAGATTGCTATGCAAGCAATGGAGCCTGGTTCAAATGTCATTCTCCCATCTTCAGGCATGGCAGAGGTGTCAACATGAAGTGGGCCAGACTGAAGTTTCTGCTAGTTCCAAATAGAGCTTGAACTTAAAATGACTCCAGTTCTAGTTTAGAAGCCGTGGGTCTCAAGGGGTTTGCTGCTGATCAGTCTAACAGCCTTTATACTTGTTGTGATATCTCATTTCTGAGAGCCCTGGTTTTAATGTTCTGCTCACAATCTCAGCACTGTACTGTTTGCCAGATTTGGGGCTGGGAAATCATCTTCCCGGATAGATTGATGGGTTAATGGACCATTTGTAAGGGCTGCTTAAGCATAATTGCGCTGTTTGATTTGTGCAAAACTTGTCAGCAAGAATGTTTCAAAATACAGGGAGGACTCTTTTTGTTTGTCACCCAGTCTGTGAGGGCAGAAATCAGTGTTTTCACTTTCAGATGTCTAATTATTTTCTTTGCTCCTTCTCTTTAGGAAGTCTTGCTTGCCGTGTGGAGAGCCAGAGAAAGATAAGAAAGATATTTTCTTAATTCCTGTCTATGCAACCATATGTGTGTGTGGGAGAAACACATCTTTCCTCACAATGCTCCTCGCAAGGAGGTTGGAAACAATATGTCACAAATCAGAACCTCTTGCAGGTGAGCACTGGGGTGTTCCAGGCTGTGACACCAATGCAGGTGTAGCTGAATAATTGCCAAATTGCTCTGCACATACGCAGCCAAGAGCAGGCTCAGTCCTGGCTTTGCCTGTTTTATATAACCTTCAATTTAATCTTACACTCTACCCCACAAACCTAAGGGGGAAACCACTCTGTTTTGAACACACTTCAAGTACTGCAGTAAGACTCTTTGATAGAGAAAAAAAAAATCAATATATTAACTAGGCTTAAAAGTCTCCCCTTTTTTCCCTCTCAGTTCTCTTCAGAGGAAGAAGAGAACAAGTTTCCAGCTCTGACACTGACGTCTGTACTGCTCTCACTCTTTTGCCTGGTTTGATGGCCAGTAAAACAAGCATGCTGGTGAAATTGTGTCCATCTTTTAAGCCTAAATTGTTTAATCCTCGTGTAATGGTACCAAGACAAACACTGTCTGCTTGTTTTTCTGTAGCTCTCCATCTCTGCCTGTATCCATCTGTTGCATTTTCTCCTCAGGCAGATGCCCAAATTAATATCAGGGAAGCAAATATAATAGAGCTGGGGTCAAATGCCATTTATGCTCTATGGTAGCTGTGTCACAATACATAGCAAAGTATCTTTTATGAAATAACATCATTTTTCTGCTACATCACTGTCTTGAAATGTTCAGCTTCTAAACATCTACGTTTAGGGCCACAGTTCACAGAGCACTTCGCTAGGAAAGCATTGGAAAGTTGGAGAGACTCCTAATTTCAGTCAGCTCCTGGGAAAGCTCTCAGTGGCATTTTCAGTGTCCAGCTGCAACTTCACATTCTGTGAGAGGAAGGGATTGCTGTTTTACTCAGACTTAATCTGCTCCTCACAATAAGTGAAGGTAAGACTTAGGAAGAGAGAATTCTGTGAAGCACAGGCAGGAAAGCTGCAGTATGGATGTGGGCAGGTAACTGAGATCATTACCGAAAAACTCATTTGTGGCATCAATTAGAAACAGAAATACATTTACACCTAGTGAATGTAAGTATTGTTCTATAACCTCAGGTACCCTCCCCCTGTCACCCAGTGGTTCTGCCAGTGCAGCGTGTTTATTTTATTTTTGTGATAATATTTTGGTTTGGTTGGAGCAGGCTGGTAAACAACTGAGCTGTGATAATTATTTCAGTAGTTTGTTTGGTTTTATTTCCTCTTTGGGATAGGCTGTGTTACTGTGTTTGTACTGCCTGTTCCTCAGGCAAATGTTTTGGAATTGGAGATAATATCTCCTGCACAACTTTCAGTTACTTTTGTATTTCAATTCCTCACATTTCTATTTTTTTTTTACTCTACAGCTTCTTCTTTCTTCTCCTTCATGTTTTTGTTAAAAGAAATTATTTAGAATTGCTCTCTGTTATTAAGAGAAAGGATGTGCCATTAAAATGCATAATTTTAAGACTGGATTTCTGCTCTCAGAAACCTTAACACCTTTCCTGCCCCAGATGTGTGCTATGTTTTCATTAAGGTACAACACAGTGATGCTGAATTCTGCATGAGCATTTGTAGTCTTGGAGGTCACCTCAGCCAGAGTTGTCTGAGAGTCAGTTTATTCAGAATGCATTGTTTCTGCTTTTGGCTAGTTCTGTGAGTACTGGGAAAGATTTTCACCCAGACAGGGAACATGACCTGGAAGGAATAAAGCAGATGCTCAGGTTTATCATCTTGGGTCTGTGTTGAGATGGACTCAGCTCAGCCACATCTGGTGCAAGGACCACTGAATTTGTCCCCATTTTCTGTTTTACTGAGGGAGAAATGCAAACCAGGAGTTTTCTGGACCAATTCTTGCCGTTGCCATTTCTCTAAGTGCAGCTTTGAATGTGTTTAAAGGAAAACAGGTTATATTCCTTTCTTGCTTGTTCCACTTTTAATAATCGTTACTCCAACTTTTAGCACATTCCTTTGTCATCCCACATATGCTTGGCAGTGATGAGAAGCACTTCTTCCAGTGCTAGTCTGCTCTTTTAACAATCCACATGAGTGACACAGATTAATAAAATGTGACATTTCAGGATCCAGAGTAAAATATGAAATAAAAAATGACTGTTTGAGGAAAAATTAGTCATATGCAGAGGGACCTATTAAAGTTGCCTCACATACCAAGCCTTTGTTCTGAGCATGTGTGACTGGAAGTGCAAAGCTACGCTGTCAAGATTTGTTTAGCTAATGATTTGAACTTGTTAAAATTTTAACCATGGCTCCTTTTGTTGTGCTTCAAAGGATTTGTAATGCTGTTTATATTAATTTATCTTATACTTATGAAAGTATAGCACGTTATAGTTATTATTTGGGTATTGATTTGGCTGCTTGGTGTGTACTGTTTATATGCAATTTTGGTTTTGAATATGGAGTTCAGTGTAAAAAAGAGAATCTGCATAAAATTTATAGCTCATATGAAAGTGCTTTTTTGTTATCCACTAAGACACAAGATACAAATCAAGTGTGAGAAGAGCTTGAAGCTAGACTGTAAGATGTGAATGCTAAAACCTATCACAATTCATACTTGTCAGAGAAACGCACATTTAAAATCCTTGGTCATGTATAATAATAGACTGAAACACAAATAGGATACTCAAACATCAAACTTGAGGAACACTTTTGTTTTGAAGAGGAGAGAGGAACTTGAAAAGAGTCATAAAAGTGCAGTGTGGGAAGGAGCTCACACTGAGTTTTCAGCGTGGCACTACCAGGCCTGTTATCTTTATCTGTCTCTGTGTGGTGAGCAATAATAAGAAAGGATTTCACTTTCTGTGTTAAGCTGCTGGGGAACCATCTGGTTACAGAAATGCATCATGTTTTTGGATTGTGTTTGGCACAGTCCTCTTCTCCCATCAGTCCCTGCCCACACTACAGACATTTTGCTCCCTGAGCTGGCTCCAGAGCCCAGTAGAATGAATGGAGATGACGCTGTGGGTTTCAATAGCTGATTTTCATAATTAATTTTTCTTACACAAACATTTAAAGCACAGAACCTGCTTCTCTCAGAATGCAGAGGGAGGTGGGCCCCAAATTCCAGAGAGATGTTTTAAATAGATACATCCAAATGTAGTTGTTGGCCTGTGCATACCCCTATGGCCATCAGGAAAAAAGAGCTCTTGAAACATCTGTGGCTTTAGAAATGCTTTGAAAAGATGGGTTCCAACTCAAATCATGCTTAGGGAACAGTTGTATAAGGTGGTTTTCAGTGAAGCAAAGAGTTGAACTTTTTCTTCTCACCTGGAAAGATCAGGAACACCTCACAGGGAGCAGCATTTCTCCTTCATCTGTGTCTGGTGGGGCTGGCCTCTTGCATTTTTATACCACACTGACTGGCTCATGGGGATTCCATTTGTATTAGAAAATGTGTCTGCATGTGAACCTGTGCCATTCAGTTGGTTTGAAAGTTGTGTGAATCCTGAAGCACACATATGGATACTGAATGTACACATCCAGTATGTGGTTTGTAATTCCTTTCTGATGTAATGAAGAAAGAAACTCCTGGGAGAGTTACAATGCCAAGGACTATATAATACATTTTGAAAATACTATGTACAGCATAGTATGACACTGGATATGTCCCAGCTAAGTATTATGTGCATCTTTAGAAATCCCATTGCATTTCTAGAGCCAAAGATTGGTTGGGGGTGCAGATAGTGACTTTTTGGACAATCCTTCCATCCTTTATGCAGTGACAAGTTTGTTCCTGTTCCCACATGAAGCTTGGGGCTGCTGCCTCCTCCCAGCAGTGGCTTTGTGTGGCAGTGGAAAGGAGCAGATGGAGGCAGCAGCCTCTTGGGCAGCACAAGCCCCAGCATCAGAACCAGCCACATGAGCAGGCTGGAGGAGGGATGCTTCCCTGTCCATAAATATCATGTAAAGTGTTCTATCTGCATGGAAAGGAGTGTAGTTTTCTGTGCAGAGCCAGGGGGGTTCCAAGCTCTCTGCCCAGACTGGCAGAGAACACTCAGCCCTGTGGATGGCCTGAGTTGCCACAGCATATTTTTGGATTTCTTTTTGATTAATACCATGCTTCAGTGCATCCATCTGTCTGTATGCTGGGTGCAAGTTCCAAAGGAATACAAGTGATATACAATCAATTAAAAATGCAGGCAAAACTCAAGACTTCAGCAAATTTGAGTAAATTTTGAAAAGTAAGGTGTTGCCAGATTGAAATGCTCAACAGGTCCATGCAGTTTTCCAAGTAAATGTAGCCCATTTCATAAATGCAGTTAATACAAACCTGGGAGGCCGATAGAATAATGCTTCCAGCCCTCCTTGTTCAAAGAGATCAGGAAAACACAAGAGAGAGGCAAAAGACATTCTAGTGTCATAACAGCCTGGGATGGAGTTGTGATATAACTGCAGTGATTTCCCAAGGACTACACAAATAATTTCAAAGCAGTTTGGCAGGTCTGCAGTTTGCAGAGCAAAAGCTATGTCTGTATTTTACCACAGACACATTTTAACCTGTCCTGCAAGCTCAGCTCCAAAAGTCAAGTCCCCAGCTCTCCCAAAGCTGTGCCTTCAAATCCGTTTGGAGCAGTGGATTCATGGTCTGTGTCAGGCTTGGCAATGCAGGTTATTAGGCTAGAAGTTACTGAGTGAAATGAGAAAGCAAAAAGCCTCTAAGAAACTTAACCCACCCATTTTAGCAGTCACTAAGCCAGCTAACAAATAGAGCTGATTTAAATGGGTCCACAATGCCAGCTGCTTGCAGAGTACCTGCCATCCTCTTGAGCAGTTAAAAAATAACCTATTTGCTGCCCTGAGCTTGAAGAATGCAATGAATTTAGCAAGATCAAGCCTCGCTGCACTTGTCTTTCATGCTACCAAATGTGTCCTTTTAAGATATTATACTGTTTCACAGCTGATTGAATAAAGAATTTAAGAAGAGATCTTCTCACAGTATATCTGTTTTTAAGTCTGTTATCATTTCTTAATGTTGGAACACAGGCGTGCCAAAATCCATGGGGCAGTTGGAAAATATTTATACAAAATGTCACGGCTGATGCTTTTAAAGCTTTCTTTGAATATCTAAGGAAGACTTGGGTTTCATACTTTGCAAAAAAAAATAATAAAAAAAATTTAGAGTGTTTATCCACAGACAAATACTCTGTATCACCACAAGCTCTTTCCAATGCAATGGTTAATGACACAAAAAGGATCAGCAAATTGCAACTTTAGATCAATAGATTGAGAGTGACCAGATCTGTCTCTATAAATCCATTACAGTTAAGCAAATTACAGATTAAATTATTTTGCCCCAGGGAAGCTGCATGTGATGTTTGAGAGGCTGGAGGACATGAGGTTTTATTAAAGCAGGGTAATGGTGCTGATGCATTCAGACAAATTTTAGTGTGCGTGTGTGTGCTCACAAAGGTATTGAAACACTAATCTTAGAGAAATTAGGATTTTAGTTAAAAGTTAGAAGGGTTGAGATAGTTACCTGAAATTTAAATAACTGATTGCCTGGCAATTTATGTTTGCTTAGCTGTGCTTGCAATGGAAAGGATGAAACTAGTATGTAGATCCAAAGAACACAAACAATTGCAACCAGAAACTCATTCTTTGCAAAACTGGAGTTGCCCCAAAAGCCATTTGTATTGTCATTGATAGAAAAGGTCGAGAGTTCAGGGTGAGGAAGACTCGCCTTACTTCCTCCTTTTTAGACCCCTCCCCACAAAAACGAGCCCAGACTTAATTCAAGAAGCCAACCCTGCTGCTTAATAGCCATTCCAGCTAATTACCATAGGAAGGGGGATGGGAGGGGCTGGTATTATGAATCTGTATTTGTTTGAACCTTTTGTCAATAAATAGACTCTGTGACCACCTGTAATTTTGCAGTGTGTATTAGGGGGCTACCCCACGCTGCTGCCCAGTGTGAATAAACATACACTTTGTAACTTTAAATTGTTAGAGAGTCTTTTGTCCATCACAGTTGAGTATCAGTGTTAGACCAATAGTCATATTTTGGTAAATCATTGTTGCTGGATGTTTATACCTGCACAGCCAGGTATGGATGTACAGATGTGCCGAGCATTTGTAACATTTTTGTGCTCTAAATAATTCAGTGTGTTTGGAGGTGTTTGAGACAAAAACTGCCTTGGGATATCAATGGGTCATGCATTCATTGAGAATCGGCTCCTCCATTAACGAGCTCTGGTACGGAATCAATAGAGAGTGAGTTATGCTGTCAGCCTGCTCATTTCAGCTTCACAAAAATGGGCAAGAAATACCCACATTTCACAATGCTGTATCCCAGGCAGGAAGAATCTCAGGGACTTATTTTGCATATGAAATTGCTGCAAGGCTGAGAGCAACAGAGCTCAGGGCCTTGGACTATTCTGGGTGCACAGGGGTTTGCATAGAGGAGTCAATAAGCATCATAGTTTTCCTGCTTTCTCATCACAGTATTTCTTTTTCTGGGGTGATGCTGTGGATTTGGAGTTTTTTTTTTTTTTGGAAGCAAGGTTAATGGTAAGAGCCCATAACATGTTTGCAAAATTCACTGAAACTCTAAATCACTGACTGAGGTAAGGACATGCAGATGTTGAGAAGCAGAAATTTCTGCTTTAAAGCATTGATGAAGATACTGCTCAAGGGTAATGAAGAGAAAGCTAAATTAAATTCTTTAAGATAAGTCTGAAGTTGTAAAATCTCACACACAATCAGCTTGTATGTACTTCGCAATATACCTGTTAGTCCTGTTAGTCCAAGTGTGTGGAAAATGCTCCTGGCCAGATCAAAAGCCTCCAGCATCAGTGTATGTTGGGCTCTTTTCCACTTACAGACTGTCTTGTGCAGCAACCTGACCTTTCTCTGAATAGGTCAGCACCTCTCAGGGCCCAGGGAGCACTGCCTGACCTGTGCTGCAATGCTAATTTCTCGAGTGCTTGTCTGATATCAGTGCAGCCACTCCATGGTATTCCGGGGTGAGAGCAGGAGTTTCACTGGGAACTGCCTTCAAGCACCCTCATGACCAGTTTAAAAACTTCAAATTCATTTCTTTCAGCAGTAATTAATTAAACAAAGGCTTGCAATCTAGCCCTTGCACTCTGCTAGGAGCAGGGAATGAGCAGGTCAGAGGAGATGGAATTGTGGATGAGGAAATGTGCTCGCATTTAACCTTGGAGGCTGCAATTCGTGTTCGTGCTGGGGAGGCGTTGTCTGCAGACGCTGACGGAGACTTGGCTCCACTCTGAGATTGCCTATGGATAAACAGAGCCTACCTGCTTTCTTTGGTACCTGTTTCATCAGCTCTGCAAGCACTGAAACCGAGATGGGTACTCCAGTTTAGAAAGTGCAAAATAAAATTAGTTTTCTTTGAACTAAGAATGGATATTACTGACAGACTCCATCAGAGATGATCAGGGCAAAGCTTATGTTGCATGCTACTTGACAATTTTTCTCATTGAAATTAAAGAAATTTAGGCTGCTTTTAAACAAAGCTGTGTCTAATTCTCTAGAAGTGCACTCGTCTGCCTTGGGGGACCTTCAGAAACATCTATGTATGATAAACCACTTCAAGCAGAAAGTTTTAAGCCATGCAGGATGCTAGAAACTATAAAGAAAAAGCATGCCTGTTTAATTCAGATCATCTTCCAATTTATGTAAATGAAAAGCTTGCAATTATTTTTTTTCTTTTGCCCAATTTTCTAATTTTCAGTGTTTTGCTACATCAAAACAGGCAAACATACTGGTTGTATTTACTAGGACGTGTGTTTTGCACCAAACTCAGGGCAGCACAGACAATCTGGCAAAGCATCTTTGGGGCTGGCTTTGCATGGCACTGCCATCAGTAAGTGGATAAATTCAGCCCAGATTCAGCGCTGGAGTTATACATTATTTCACATCCATTTGGGATGTGATTTTGGTGTTGATTTGAACCTTGATTCCTGATGTGAGCACACTGAGAAGTGCTGGCTGTGTGGGAGTTACACAGTCCA
>VRYO01002410.1:3824377-3847451 GCA_009812075.1 Sialia sialis
GGAACCAAGGCAAATTGCTGAGTGGCTTTAGCAACTTTGCTTCCAAAATCTCCTTCTAAACATTCCTGACTCATTCCTGACTGTAGCACCCTCATTTTGATGAGCACTTCACCTTCAGAAGAGCTTTTACCTTCCAAATGACATATTTTCTTGAAAACAAACAAGAAACAGAGCATGTAAAAACATGCTTTATTGGAATGAAGATTTTTAGGACTAAATTGGTTTTGCTTGTCGTGAGAACTCTGCAACATTAATTTAGAGTGCAAATTCCTTTTTTTTCTACAGGATGGAATTTCTCCCAGTCTCATCTTCTTGGGGACAAAATGTCTACAGGTACTTCAGTAATTCAACTTAAATTCTGGATTTGATCCCCAGTGTTGGAATTATGCTCTAACCAACCACAGATATTTCTCTGGAATGCAGTTGTAGTGATAGCATCATTTGCTGATTTTTGGCTGCTGAGTTCATCACTTTTCAGAAGTGAAATTGTCATTCAGGAGGAATATGCCACATGGATATGAGATTAATCACATATTTGTTGCAAGAAAAAAACATAAGGAAATTTATGCCCTATATTCCAATGAATTAATTATGAACATTTCTGCACTTGTCCACAGAAGAGAAAATCTTCCATATTGTGGAATGGAAAATCTTCCATTCAACCATATTGTAGATATAACACTCTCTTCCCCTGTTGTGCTTGGCCATCAACAAAACCAAAAGTTTTTACATATGTGCATTTTTTTCAGCTTATAGAGTAAAAGGAGGGGCACTTTGTGGGTGTTTTCTCAGGAATAAGAAAATCATCCATTGTCCTAAATGAAAGAATAAATAGTTTTCCTAGATTATGCAACATAGCTTTTGAGAGTAAAGAGTTTGAATTTTCAGTCATGTCAGTATAATAATAATTTAGCAGGCTTCCAAATTTATTGTCTTGTTGATTCTCATATGAATATGGAGCATGTACCTGCACTGAACACAGAACAGCTGTCTCAGATCACTGAAAATTTGTTGATTTCTTCAGCTGAAGAGTTTAAATGTGTTTTCCTCTAGTTGTAACTCAAATGAAAAAATGTTTCATGTTATGTCATCGTGTAACTGCAGGAATAGAAGCAAATACCAGGTAGAAGTACAAAGAGGTGCCTGTGATAGATAAATGAATACCCTGTGCTGGTGCTAACATTTAAATACAGCAATCTGCCATTGAAGAATATAAAAGCTGGCAATGAACACTGCTTTGTCTCAGTCACATGCATGGCAGTGTTTTGGGCCTTTCAAGTGCCTTTTATTTCAGTTTTCAAAACTGTCATCCTTCAAACGCTGGTGAATTCCTGTGTCTCCTTTCTATTTAAAATCACTGGAGATTGAATGTGCAAAAACCAACCAGGCAGCTCTTTCCTGTCCGTTTTTGTGCATCCTGTTGGGGTAGGTCATGGTCTGCATCAATGTAGAATTAAAACATTGGCATGAACAAATGTTTTATGTTTATATTTCTTTATATGCACATGTACACCTCTAGGTGTGTAAATGTACACCTTTACCTCCTGCTCTGTCAGTTCTCTGAGTCCTTTGATTTTCTTCCAAAACAAGAAACCTGCCTGCACTCCTCATACCTCAGATCAATTTGGAAGTGGCAGGAAATTTAAAAAGAGCCAGTAAATCTTAGGGAAGCAAGTGAAAAGTTGTATGTTGGGAGCAAAGAGAAAGAACTTAAATTCTATGCAGCAGGGGCAGTTTATCTTTTTCATTCTTCTGTCAGTTTTGAAAAACCAAGTGTTATCTAAGGGTTAAAAATACAAGAATGCTAATATAGTAGAGAAATGCTTGTTCTAGAGCTCAAATTCCAATTATTGCCTATTGTACATTGATAACTTAATTTAGTGCAATTTTTATAAGCCACATGAACTGCCTGCTGCACCTTGGATGGCTTCAATACTTGCTCTAATCCATGAGTGAGTTAGCATTCCGTGAGGAATAGGGAGTCTTCCAATTTATTAACTGAAGTATCTTACATCTTTCTATGCTGGAAAAAATTTTATATTGACATATCCAGAGTTTTTATTGAAGTTATATTAGTGCTATCTATCAGGGATATGCTAGAAAATCTATAACTTCCACCAAAATGTTGCCCATGTGAGCAATTCAGTTTATGAAGTACAATCTTCCCAGGCTGGCTCAGTGCCTCCTGCTTCATTTTTCAAGCTATGTGATGTTTAATGAATTTGTCAACATAAAAACTAATACACAGCTTCACGTCTATCATCAAATTATGCTTTGCAATATACGGCTAAGGGTATGAAAGAAGACACCTCTATGAAGGTCTGCAAATGGAAAACATCTCAGGTCTGTGCTGTTCTATTTCTTGTTTTGACACTTCCTCGCAGGCTCAGGGATGTTTTACTTTGGTTGCAATTGCACTGGGAGTTTGTCCAGATGAAGTAGCGACACGGTTTCATTATGTGCAGCATGTAGATATTTGTCTGCAGTGCACCATCAAGACAGTCAATATATTTGCTAAAAAAAAAAAAATTAAAAAAGAGAAAGGTTGAGAGGTCTTTATGACCTTGTTTAAAGCAATCCCAGATCCCATTTTCTAAACTGCTAAACATATTTTCAGACTCATTTGTTTTCTCTTACATATTAAGTCAGAGCCTTGTGGCAACTAAGAGAGTTACATTTTGAAAACAGCTTGACATGATGCCTGACCTGTTTATTCAACTGCATCACTTTCCCAGGGCCTTTCAGTTTCTTTGAACAAAGCTAAGAACAGTAAACCTTTAGGAATACTAACAAGAAAAATGATTTTTCTGTGCCCTGCTCTGCAGACATGAGTAATACATGCTGTACTGGCTACCAATTTTCATAATCACTGGCAGTTGTCAATCATCATAAATCAATCAGGGCCTCTGAGGGGTCTCCCAGGTCACTGCAGAGAGCTCCTCGTGTCCAAGCTTTGATGGAGTGATGATGGGGGTGAGAGCAGAGGCCTGTGACTCCTGCAATGTGAGCCCTGTGAGGAGCAGCCCAAGGAGCTGGGGTTGTTTAGCCTGGAGAAAAAGGAGGCTCAGGAGGGACCTTTTTGTTCTCTGCAGCTCTCTGGAAGGAGGGTGGAATCAGGGGGAGTCAGCCTCTTCTCCCAGGCAGCTAGGAACAGGAGAAAAGGAAAATGGCCTCAAGCTGTGCCAGGGAAATTCAGCTTGGATATTGGGAAAATGTTCTGCATTGGAGGAGTGGTTAAGCATTGGAATGGGCTGCCCAGGAAAGTGCCATAGTCATCATCCCCAGAGGAGTTACAGAAATGAGTGGACTTGGCACTCTGTGAGGGTGTTTAGTGAAAGGTGGGATTTGTTGGTCTTGGAGGTCGTTTCCAACCTTAACCACCTGGTGATTCTGTGATTCCCATGTCATCAGATGCTGTGTGTGCACCCCGAAACCTGGGGGCCAGGGCTGCAGAGCTCTGCTCTCCCTGCAGCTGAGCCTGGGCTGACCCTCTCACAGAAATGCTCCTACACAAATGTTCAGGCATATTAAGCTAATAAAGCATATTAAAAACCCACTGGTGGGGCAGTGCTGATTAGAGAGAGTACAGCAGCCAAACCTTGCAGCAGAAATTTATGGTAGAGGAAACAGAACCATGGGAGGACACATTCCTGTGTTTCATCATGAGAAAACACCCTCTTAGGTGTGTCCTTTTAAACCCTTCAGCTGCTGAGCTGAAGTGACTTGGCCTTGAATTTACTGCAGGGATGATGTTGATATAAATTTTGCTATTAATACCTGTTAAGGAGTGGAGTAATATTTAAATGCATGTTCTTTTTCAGGAGATGATTCCTCTGGGACAGTCTGCAGAACCAAAGCCACCATGGCTGAATCAAGAGATTGGTTCTTGCAAAGAAACACAGAGGGCTTCTGAAATGAAACATGATTATAGGGCTTTTCTGTGGGTCGTTGGTTTATTTTGGGTTTCTGTTTTTTTGGTGGGTTCTTGTGGTTTGTTTCTTTATTTGCAGTCAAGGCTAAAGTCCCTGTCAGGAAAAAAAAAAAAAAAAATGAAAAAGAAAAAGAGGGAATCTGAAAAAGAGAACTCCAAGTGAAACAATGACCATAGGTAGGTGCAACTCTGGGAAGCCACAGGAATGGTGGTATTGTAAACTAATTTATTGAGGCCTGGGACTGCCTCAGAGGGATTAATTGAGTCTTTCAAAACGTTTCCATTGGTCTCAGATGATACTGTCTGAGTAATGAATCAACAATGAGGATTCCTTGAAGGAAGGTTCATTAGCATAATTATGCTCATTAACATTATATATTCATCACTTAGTATGAATCTGATTGGCTTATTTGGGATAAGCCTGAAGCTGCAAAACTGAAGATGACCTTTGCTTGAGGAAAAGGTTTGGGATTGTGGGTCCAGGGTCCCGTGTTTGCACCAGTACCTCAAATACATTTTTGCCACAATTATAGTATCACAATTATTATTCTGGAAAAGCAAAGACTCTCCGACATTTTTTTTTTTTTTTTCACTGCCAGAACATCTAATATTTGCTAGACAGAGAAATTCCTGTGAGACAGAACTGTACATAGAAGTGTATTCTGGAAACAGTTAATATAGAACCTCTGTGTAACCTGAGTTCATTTATTCTTGATAATAATGGAACGCTAGGTTGGCATCCTAATGTCCTATTTTTCTGCTTAGTTGGAACCTGTCATGTGCATGTTGACATTAACAGGAAAGCTGAATATGAAACTTGACTTCACTACCTAGAACATTAAAATTTCAGTAAGTTCAAAAAAGAAAAATGCAAACATTTAAGAGGTCATTCTGCTTGTTCATTTTTTTACAGTAAATTGCATGCAGCTCTCATTATATCATTTATCTCTCGTAATAGCTTCATTTGGACTCCTTCCAAATTAAAATGGAGATAAAGTTGTTGTTTTGCTTTTTTCAAAAGAGATGCTGAATTTCCTATGAATAAGGCAATAGAGCAATGTCTTGAATACTAAAATGAATACACAATTTCATTCTGGTAGCTGTGCTGGCAATTGAGTTGGTGTGTTTCCCTTGCTTGAATGGCTAAAGAAAATAATGGTTTTGTCCCTTCAAATGGCATCCAAGAGTTGATTCCAGCAATGTGACTCATACATCACACTGCCACAGCTCACATATGGGCTCTTCTTCCAGAAGAGTTTCCTGATGGCTTCCTGGGTGATAAAACACATTTCTGTGCAGCTCATCCTGCTTGCATTGCAGGGTAAACCCTGCTTATCTCTGCACATTCCCTTTTAAATGCAGCGTGGGGTATTATTGCTAAAATCAGAGATTTCAAAGATGATCACACAATAGTTATGTTTTTAAGAAGAGGAACAGGTCAGGAGGAAATGGCCACGAGTACCAAGGAAGGTTTAGATTGGATATTAGGGAAAATTCCTCATGGAAAAGCTGTCTAGCTTGGGAACAAGCTGAGGGAGGTGATGGAATTGCAATGTTTTCAAATCCCTAAGTGGATGTGGCACTTGAGGACGTGCTTTAGTGGGGGTGTGGTGGTGGTGCTAGGTTGAGATATCAAGAAGAGCAATTGTATTTTTTGAAGCCATCCCACAATAATATGAATCATGTACTAAAGAATAACATAATTCACTGAATTTCAAAGACATGAAATGCACGTGTTTATATTGGAAAATGGCCAAGACACAACTATTATCTGCCACATATTGTTTGAAATATTCTCCTCTGTAACAAGCCCTGACAGGAGGTCACAGACATCCTTTAACTCATGCCCTGGAGATAAACACTGTTCATGTTGTCTTTTAAATATTAACTAGTGGCTGTTCTCAGTTGTACTGTGAGTTAACTAACAATAGTAATCACTCCTATCAAATGCTCTTACTAACCTCTCAAGGTGTAGATTTCAAAGACAAAAATCTGGCAGTGCCTTTTATTTCCCAGTTTCGCAAATAAGGATGTGGCTGGGATTCATGATTTGCCTAAAAGCCCAGGCTGCCATAATGCATTTCTAAGACTAGCACTTAGGAGGGTTTGGCTCCCAGCCAAAGGATCACTTCACAAAACCACTTTGCTTCCCATACCTGTGTCGAGAGCCGTGTAACTCTGATTTGGAGATGAATGGAAGGAGAGAGCAGCATTTCATGTACCAGCAACGCTGAGCTTTCCAAAAACCTCAGGTTGCTTTATTAGAGATTTCTCTCCTGACTACAAACTGACCTGAGCTGTTGCTTATTTGACAAGGGCCATGATCCCCTGTTCTTGGATGGTTGTACACAGCAATGCTCTCTGCATGCTTTCCTCTGTGTAATTCTAACTGCTGTGCCCACTCTTCTTGAAGATCTTTATTTCATTGATAGGAAGCCCTGATGGGGCACTAAAACTTAAAGTCTTAGCTCAAAGTAGAATAGAGTTAAATTCAGTGTTAGTGGTGGAATACACAGCAGTGGTTGGGGAATAAACTTGAGAGCAGAAAATCCTGTGAGTATTTTGCTTCTAGCATCACCACTCCCATCAGAGATGTGCCAGAAGTGCCAAAAATAAAAAGACCTTGGGTAGTTGACCTACTATGTAGGAGTAGAATTCATAGCTAAGTTCAGGTGATTAAATTCTGTGTCAGGAGAGAAAGGTTTGATGCCTGTTTGATGTTTTTCCAACATGCGGGAAGCTAAGGCAAGGAAAATGAGCTGGAACAGATGAGTGGGGTGTAATTCTCATCCTGCTTCTCTTCTGTGCTCTTCCTCTCCCCTCTCCTGCTCTTTGAAGATGCAGCTCCAAGGTCTAAGGACTCAGTTTTGCACTCAGGAGCATCAGGGAGATGTTGCAAAGGGGAGATGGGGGAAGGAGGGAGCAAAAGAGAGAAGAAAGCAGCAGGCACCTTGGAGACACTAACCAACAGAATCTAAAATATTCCTTTTGAAACTGGACCACTGTACAGTTGGAGAGTCAAAGGATGTTAAGCTAGTCAGTAGCATGGAGTGTTTGAATCTATTACAATGAATGGAACACTCTGAGAAAGAGAATATCAGCATTTTTCAATTCTTTGGCCAATAAACAGGACAGTAAAACTTTTAATGGGTCCTTCTGCTCCTCAGGGCTGGCTGCACAGTGGCTCCCTTCCTCAGGGAGCTCAGTCTCTGCATGCCAGGTGTGCAAATACTGCACTCAATTCATCCAAAAGCACAGGCAGAAAGAATATCTAAGTCACAAGGTTGCTCGGGCTGAGTTAGGTACCTTCTTTCATATCAGGGAGGATCTGTGATGTTTATGTACCTCTAGGTCCTAATCCAGTATAAATCAGGACACTTGGATCAATTAAATTTCCCCTTTTAAGAGCCCCTGTTTTCTGTGATTAAGTTTTTGGTAAATAGCCTTGATAACAAACACTGCTTCTGTTCTAATTTTATTTTGATTTTTGGTAGAAAAAATATCATAATTAAGGCAGAAGTCTCAGCTGTTGGTCCCATTCTGGTTCCCCTGAATCCATGTCTTCCAAATATTTATCTTGGAGGGAAATTGGGATTTTCTTTTTTCCAGTGACAATAGGACTGTATCCAGATTGGCACATACAAGCTTATGTTTCCTGACAGTCTGTTTGCCCTGCAGTTTTGACTTCATTTTTTCTGAACTGTGTTGATAAACCATGCTCTTAAAATGAAGTACTTTTTAATTAAAAATTTGACAAAAGAAAAAAAAGATTTTTCATGGCTGGATTTCAAATTCATTATCATCATCTGGAATTTGCCTGAGCTCTCAAGCAAGGTGCATGATCTGTTTGGCTAAACTACAGTGAGAGAACAGAGCTGTGTTACATATTCCATCTTTTCCTACATTTTCTTGCCACTTCCAGGAGCTCCAGTTTACCCTGCCACTCTTCTTTTTTGTGTCTGGCTCTGGGAAGAAGCAGAGTTCCAGACAGCTCTGACTTCAGTCTGAGCTAAAAAAGCACAGAGATTTCTTCACTTTCCAAAGACCAAGAGGAAAACTTTCCCTTGCTTTTGTGGGTTTGTCTGTCTTTCCAAAAAATTCTTTGCACATGATGCTCCATTGTTTAGGAAGGAACTACTAGGTTATTTTCTCTGTGCTGTAATACTTGATCTCCTACCTGTCACTCCACTGTGGACATGAAAAATTAATTTTTATCTACTTGCACTCTCTTCTGCAGGAGAATTTCCCTTCCCTGTTTGTTTTAGCTCTTAAACCTTCTCTGCAAGACCCTAATTTAGTGTGAAGCGCTTATAAAATGCAATGATACCATTTTTCATTCTGTATATTTTCAGTTCTACCACTGTGAAGGTGCCTCCAACCAGCTGAGCATATTAAATATTTGAGAGTGTATTATAGCAGCAAAGGAACATTTTTATCAATACAGTTTATGGTATAATTAAAGAAATTGAACTGTTGTGTGTAGACAAAGCCCTAACTTTGGAACAGTGGGTTTATTTAGGCCTCTGAGCCAGTCCCTTCAGCAAAGGCTTGCTGTGATATATATTGGGAGAGCTGTGGAGGGGAGCAATAAATCAGCGCTCTTATCACGTCCTCTGTCACTGCCTGCTCTTTACTGGGAAAATTCATAATCAAAGCAGCAGACAGAATTCACTGCAACCCAGCCTTTCAGCCATTCACCAAAAAGACAGGCTGCTCTGCTAACAAATGCTCTGGTTTGGGTGCAACTTTGAGCAGTGAAGGAGGGCTGGTGTCAGAGCTGCTCATGCCACTTCCCTGCATGAAATAAGCTGGTTTTGTGGCTGTGTCTCCCCCAGGGCTTTCACTGCTGCAGAAGCACTCCTGACATTGTTCTGAGGAAAACATCTCTATCTAGCTTTAGCCTCACATGGCACAGCAGGGCCATGCATGGGATGATGTTACTGTACGTGGCTCCGAGTGGTGAAAGGCACAGTAACATGGCACTCTCTTACAAGAGCAAGAAAGAGCATTTATTCAAGGAAATGCTGAGTTTAAATAGTATACATCGTGCAAAACAATTTAGAGAAGAGTTCATTGGGCAGAGGAGCAACACCTCTTTTAAAACATGCTCTGTGACTAAAGTCATGTACTCTGGCAGGTGTGTAATCTTTGTTTTGGGTTCCTGTCCTTGAGCAGCCTGAAAGAAAAGCTCGTCCAGCCTGGGAAAAATCCTGGCTGGATTTTCCTAGGCCTCAGACAGTTGCCCACAGGATGGTATTTTTTAACACTCTGGCAATCTAAACACGTGCTTGTCCCACTCCTCCACTCTGTGGTTTAGCACACTTTTATTTAGCAGGGTTGCCGAGAGTGAGGCACGTTTTGGTGATGTGCACCTTTAGTCATTGCAGGAGATGAGCTTGGCTCTGCATTTACTTATTGATGGTCTGCCTTGTATCTGAGAGATGGTAACTAATGATAAATACCAGTAGTTATCTATTTCTTAATTGGATAAATATACATTTCAGGGAGGAGCTGGTCATATTTTATGATCTAATTAAAAGAATGTTTAAAAGGATTATTGCATGCAGTGGTCTATGATAATTGAGAAAGACAAATAAAGCTGGGCTTTGCTGCAGGCTGTTTGAAGCAAGGAATTCTGTAACAGAACAGGAAAGTGTGCAGTGGGCTGGCATGGCTTTTCATGGCCCTGGGGCTGATCTACACGTGGAAGGGAGAATTCACAGAGCTGCTCCCACTGCTCCAGCAGCCCTGGGATGGGGCTGTACCCACAGCATGATGGAACAGCATGTGTTACCTAATTCCATTACCCACAGCCTCTTCTGCTTCAGGGAATTGTCCTTTGGCAGCTTGCAAAGAACCTTTCTGTCCCAGAGCTGCTGCTGCACAGCCCAGGGTCCTTTCCCTTGGTGCTGGAAGCTGCAGGGAAAATTCTGGTTGGGAAGGCAAACACACCTGGGAGACCTGTGCTACCTGCTCTGAATTTCCTTCTGCTTCTGCCAGCAGTTTCTCCTCTCTTTTATTGTCTCCATTCTGACAGAATTATGTATCTCCAAGTATCTCCAAAACATAAAAAACCAAACCGAGCAAACCACCCCTAAAAAGCCAAAAAAACCAACAAAAAAGACCAAACCTACAAAAACCCCAAAGCAAAATGAACAACCCCCTCCTCGAAATTATCAAAATTAACCCCCCAAAACCCACCAACCAACCGAAAAAATCCCTAGCCCCTCCCCAAAAAAAACCCAGAAAACCTGAAAAAACCCGTCTCACAAAAAAATCCCAAAACCCCCCAAAAAACGCCAAAAAAACCCCAACCACAAAATAAACCAAACCAAAGAAACAAACAAGCACATAAACACAGAAAGCAAAACCACAAACCAACAAGGAAAGGGAAAAAAGGGAAAACACAAAAACCTGCAAAAGAACCTTCCCTGTCCATCCAGGAGCCACTCACATCTCAATGCTGCCAAGCTCCTTTCACTAAATGTATTCCTCAACAAAAACTGCTTGGAAACTGTGGGGGGTGAACAATTTCCACTGGAAAGGTTTATGTAGGGAGACAATAAATAAAAATGCTGCATGGGATATGTTGCCTTCATCAGGGTTTTTGGGGTATTGAAATATTCAGTGAGATCAGTAGATTGTGTTACTTTGTAAGATTATAATGCAGCATGTTTTGTCAGTCTGAAGCATTTTGATAATCAAAATGAAATGTTTCATAACTTTGTTTTTATTCTGATTTGAGATGATAAAAAAGCCCAAACATTGCGAGTCTGTGGGAACAAATTAATATCTTGGCTTTCCTGGCAGTATAGCAAAGTTTCTCTTCCTCATACTCACAAAATCACAAAATAGTTGAAGCTGGAAGAGAGCTCTGGAGATCTCCTAAGTGAACACACATCCACTTCTGTGAGATTGCTTTCCTCTGGTAAGGAATGTCAGATTTGTCCCATTTTTAACAGCAACATGCCTAATCTGAAATCATAGCAATGCACACCCAATTTCTGGCAATACTTCCTGCATCTTTATTTATGGATGGAAAATGCCTTTTCTGGAGAGAAAGAGAAGCATCTGACAGTTCTTTGAAACATTCCTTATGTGTAAACAGATTATTAGCATTCTGTAACAAATATTTGCTTCCAGTTTTAAGACCCTCAGTGGAAGTGACTTGTACTCTGAGACTGTGTTTTTTAAATCTTTCAGAAGGCAGCAGAGTCTCCTGTAGTGCTAATTTGTATACATGAATTTTGGTACAAAACAGCTATAATTTTACTGACATTAAATATTGATGATGCATGTTTCACAATTTCATGAAAGAATTGGCTGCAATAATCTTCTCCTGGCCATGTAAAAAATCTGTGAGCCTCTAGCTAAAATTTGACAATTGGATAATTCTATGGGAAAACAGACTTTTGCTCCAGTACAAAACCAAACAGGCTGTGATTTAGTTCCTGAATGTCAGGGAAAACTCAGCTGCAGTCATCAAATAGAAAAATGAGCATATAGGATTGGTGCTGATGTCTGCCACAGCACTGTGAAGAATTCCTGCAGCCATCCTGTGATCCTTAGAAAATGGTTTGGACTGCCTGGACATGTTCAGTGAGTCCAGACTTTGCCGAATCCAGTTCTGCCTCAAACAGTAACTACAGGTTTTGTCGGTTTTTGTCTGTTTTGGACCAGAGAATTTACAGGATTCATTATTTTCTTGCACAACCAATTTCTGCTTAGGACAGGAACTACTGCAGTTCATTTAACTCCAGCCAGGACAAATTCCCCAAGGCCCCCAGAAAACAATTCAAAGTCCCACGTGAAATAGAGCAGTGCCAAAAGTAGCCTGTCCTCTGCATGTGTGAAACCATGAGTTGCTATGGTGAGTAGTGCTGACTTTGTCTGGGCTGAAATAATTTTGAAAGCAGCAGTCAGAGTTCATAAAAGTGGGTTGGGCTCATGGCAGAGTTCTGTATCTTAATGGGATTGGTGTTTGTGTCTCTGTCAAGTTCTCTGCTGGGACACCAGTGCAATTCTGTTGTGCTCCTACATATTTAAATAAGACTTTGTGATTTGAATACACTCAAGAATTATGCAAAGCCCCTAAGTTTGTGAAGCCTTCAGCATCATTCCTAAGCCATTAAGAAGGGTTTGAAATCGCAGGGGAGCACAAAAATACCATAATTAAGTTTTGTAACATTGATGAGAGATATTGTTTGAGGCATCTCCTTGCCATTAATGGATTTTGCTGAAGAAGCTTCCATGTGTCAAAAACTCAACCAACCTAAAAAACGCAGCTGTCCACAAAGGAAAAACTTAAGCTTGTCCATAAACTGCAAAGCTGCATTACCATAATGCCCTGCCTGAAGCTGATCTGGTGTCTGGAACAGCTCAGCCCAGCGAGGCCACAGCAGCACCCCTGATGGCACGCCTGAAGTGTGAACCCTGAACTGCTCTGGAAGAGCTCTGCACATTATTTTACACTTAAATTTATTACTAATGAAGCATTAACCCCTGACTTTTGGAACAGGATGTTTAGGGCAGTGGTGGAACCGCCATCCCTGAAGAGTTCAAAAGGGATTTGGCAATGTGGTTTATTGATGAACACAGTGGTGCTGCTGAGTTAACGTTCAGACTCAATAATCTTACAGGTTTTCTCCAAATTTGCTGACTCTATGATTTGTAGAACTACTGTAAGGGAGTGTTTCTGGAGAGCTGGGTGGCTGGTTTGGATTTTTTTTCTTCCATCTGATATACAGAGCACAGCTATTTGTGGTTTGTCTCCCAGGGTGAGGAAAGCTGCTCTCACAGTTCAGACAGGCTGCTCTGTTGCTCTGGTGTCCATGTTTTGCTAACAAAAAACATGCAGTGGGGAAAGACTAAAGTTCAAGATATGATAGTGACATTAGCAGAGCTCTTTTCTCCCTAAGATTCCCCCAAACCATCTGCCATCAAGTGATAAGACTGTGTAAGTGGAAAACTGCAAGCAGCAGAGCTCCTCCTGCGTTGTCTCCATGACCACAGGAGAGAAGGGAAAAAAGAAAAAAGAAAAAAAAGCCAGTACAGCTCTGCCTTGAGGAATGAGCACCAGGGGAGCACCCTCAATAAACACCCAACGTGAGACGCTGTGTGCAGAAGGGTCACTTCAGGAAATGCTTGAATGAATGAGAACAGCTTCCTCATCAAGGCACACAGGTATTACACCCTGGGAGAGTGGAGAGCAGAAGCAGCTCTGTGAAATCCACACCTGTGGCCTTTAGGGCTGATATTTATGACAGGCAGGCTGGGCTCTGATTGACCACCCAGTGTCTAATCACTCTGTAACTACCCAGAGCATGCCATGCAATGGCCCTGACCCAGTGGGGGCAGCTTTATTGGAGGCTCCATGCCTGCCTTCACATTATTATGCTGCTGTGGCCTTTTGAGCATAACATTTAACATGAATGGACTCCACACTGGGTAGGATTTACCTATACACTGTCATTTCTATTTATGCAAACAGTCATGACTCTTAACAAGAATTGACTCAATTGCTGGGAGAATGCTGCTGCCTCTCCAGCCAGAAATCACAGCTTTCTGGGTTTCATTTTAGCAAATCCAACCATTTTTTAAAAGGTAGATTAAAAGAGATTGAATTTTGACACATGAAACCAGGTTTTCAAAAGACATGTATATTTGGCATATCATTCCAATGTGCACAGTCCTTACTACAGCGCTTTTTTAATGCATTTCCCTGGTTGCACAGGCCTTGGAGATCCTGCCACGTGGGGCTGTGATTTTCATAATACAAATGTTTGCCCATGCAGGCACTCGCATGAAAATCAGCTCGTGCAGTCTGTGCCTGTGGGTCTCTTGTGCCTGAATTTCTATAGCATGGCAACTTAAAAGTCAGCAGAGTCCATTATTTTCCTTCTGAAATTCTCAGTTTGAATCATGCTGTGCCATGAGAAGTGGCAAGACGACAGAGACAAGGAGCAGCATCAGACAGAGAAACACTGAGAGGCAGGATTTCTCTGGCTCAGCCCATGGGGGGAAAGGGAGCACAATCTCCCACTGAAGGGGACATAGCTAGGCTCTTGGGTTCTTTTATTTGTTTTTTATTTTGACTGGGAAGATCCTCTCCCTTTCTCTCTCCCTGGCAAACAGCAGCTCAAAGAAAATTGCCTTCAGTAAATGCAATTCTGCATTCTGCATTCAGTAAACATTCTGAAGTGAATTAGATTCAGAAGAGGAAGGGAACAAAGCAGATGAAACATCTTTGTGCCTTTTTGTGCCCCTGTGCCAAGACACCAGCCACATGTATACCTGGCCCTCATATATTCTATTTTGGCTACTGCCTTTTGGTTGATAGTTTTCTGTTTTGTTCAATCTGTGCACTGCAGCCACGATTCTACAGGGCTGTGACATCCTCCAGCTGCCTTTGTTCATTGCCATGAAAGTGCTCTGCTTACCAGACATGCAATTTTCAATTTAAAAAAGCTGTCATTATTCCTTAAATCCTGCTATTCTAGAGGCCTCTGGTAAGATGGCAACAATTCCCCACTGGTCTGATTTTTTTTTTCTTGTTTTATTCTTTAATAATTCTATGAATACACATAATGAATGAGCCACAGATGGGTTTTGCTTGCCTTTCTCCCAGTGCTAGTTTTCTTCTAAATATGAGCTGAATCTGTTGTAAGAATTATTAGGAGTAATTCCTCTCCCAGGTCTGAAAGCCTTCTTAGTTTGGCAAGCCAAAAGTATGGGCTTCAGTGTCTGTGCAGCCAGCTATGCTCACTTTGCATGAGATAATCCAAATCCAAGATTCTTTGTGCAAAGCAGAAGGGCTTTTTGTTTTGCAGACTCTGGATTATGAAACCCTTTTGTTTTCACTCATGTAGGCTCATCCATTCCAGGTCTGATTTTCACCCGGTGTAAATAATTATCATTTCACCCAACCCAGTGAAGCTGAGCTGTACAGTTTTCTACAAGCTGACAATCTAATACCCAGAATGACAAAGCACAAAGCCCTGAGAATCACCACAGTAATTTCTCCTCATTTTGTTTGGTTTCCATGCAAACCTGAAAAACTGATCTAAGCTTCAGCGGGAGGTCTGGCCTAAGTGTAACTCTCATAGCAAAATTGCAAGACAGTTTGACCTAATGAATTTTCACACAAATGTGCTTCTGGGATAATTTGACTTGTGCATTTTGACTTGTGCATTTTTTCAGCTTCTTCAGTGTGATAAATGTCTGAGGACATGCATGGAACCAGATGTTTGAATGCTGCTTACTCTGAGCATTCTCCATTTTTTAAGGTATGAGGGGACAAATGATCTCCAAACATTTTCAGGCCATAATTTAAAAGCACTACTCAAGAGATGCTAAGTGCTTAATTATTCTCTTTCTGGTCAGTGAAAGGCTTCACCCCCAAATTACCAGAACCCACAAAAGTGATTTCATTAACCTCCGTGGTCTTTGGATCAAGCTGTGTCAGGATGGTGCTGAAATGCAGAATTTTTCTCTCCTTTGGAAAATGTTAACACTTGGAAAAAACCAGCATTTTTGAACATCTTGCTTCAGGAAAAATACTAAAAAAATTATTTCAAGTTGCTGATAGGTCACCTTTTTCTAATGAAAACAAAATACACTGTGGTTTGAAATGTAAATAACATGCAGGTGAAACATTTAAAAGACAAAACAACCCAATGCATTATTGAAATAATTGAAACAATGTTTTCTTCTTCTAGGAACATGATTGTACCTTTAAATCCAAATTTTGAGGAAGAATATTTTGCACATAAACACCCATGCATGCATGGTGACTGGTTTTTCTACAGTTTTACTACCCAAGATCATCCCTTTGCCACTGTGTGATTTGCCCAGAGTGGTTTTTTTGTAATGGGCTAATGAAAGGAATGAGAAAGAGGAGTAGAAATGACTGATGGGTGTAATTCAAGTCTTTTGCAAACTGAAGAGAAATTTGCCATCTTTGTTTTCGTTGGGTTGGCTGTGCATTAACATTTCTCTCTCCTTCCTCACGTTTTAAATCTCTGAAGTTCAGCACCGTTGGAGTCAGTTTTAAATTCCCTCAAGAGGAATTGTGAGAGTTTTAGATGTTCCCTGATTGTCCCACATTTCTCTGTCCACTTACCTGGGGCTAGGTACACCAATAATGCAATGAAAAAGGATTTCTTCTCTGTTAGAGCTATTAAAAACTGATGTAAAGAGCTGCTCAGAGGAAACCATTTGCAGTTCACAATAGCAACAAGTTTTATTGGTTAATAAATCCCAGGAACTATACTGCTTTGTTTTCTTGGAGCATCTGCTGGCCCCTTATTTATTAACTAGCGATTTCAAAAATATAAAGCACTTTTAATAGCCGGGCCTGATCCAAAGCTTTTGGTAATTCAGGAGGTTCTGTGTTGGCCATTAATACAGATGAGTGCTACTGCTGAGACTTGATGGGTGCCAAGAAAGGCAAAAGTACCTCTTCCCTGCCTATACCCTCATTTAACACCCACTAATAAATACTACACAAAACCAGGGGTTTTGGGTAGCTGCTTATAGGCAGATCTTCTGAATTCTCAGCTCCCATTTAAGCATTGTGGTGGTTTCCTCTGATGTTGTATTATAACAGCTGTTTCCCTGCCTCCATATGCTTTCCATACACATCTGCAGTGCTTTTCTGTATGCTCCAACACTCAGAAAATGGGCATTAGAGAGAGAAGACTGATTGGAGATCTCTTGGTAAAATATATTTAACTAGAAAGAGAGAGAAACAAAAAGAATAAGTCAAAGTCCATCAGTATCAAAGCATTATACGAGGAGCAGTGGCTCTCAACAAATTCCTTGTTTAAAAAACCAAATTGAAGTTTTCAGATCTCCCATTTCAAAAGGCTGATGCTATCGTGCACTATTTTGATGGATGTGATGAAAAATTGGTAAGGCAAGAAGCTTCAGCATTTACATTTGTAGATTTAGATTGCCACACACATGGCAAGCCTGATGCAATTTCACTGAGACCCCAGGCAGAATGGAGATATAAATCCACACTGCATTACTGCAGGAGAGCTCCAAGAATATTCTAATTAAATTAGTGTTTCAGCAATAAACTATTAAACCAATCTCAGACTTATTATTCAGGTAAAATATCACAGGCAGAAAGACTCCAGGATGTTATGACTAGTGTAGCTTATAATGATTTACTGGGCAGCAGTAAAATCATTCTCTTCTGCTACTTGTTAGGGTATTTTTCTTCAGATTGTGTTTGCAGGAGAAGCTGCCTTTGTATTAATAGGTATTATATTTAATTCTGCCAGTATCCCATTTAACTTTTCACATGTGGTCTGCTGTCCATGCCTTTTCCTTATCCTGCTGTATGATTGATAAATGAGTAATGAGATAAATAATCCTGGGAGCTCCTCATCTTCATAGGCTCTGTTTGTCATTCTCAGAAAGGAGAGAAATCCTTAATTGTTCTGGGCTGACATGTGCATTTTCTGAAGAGGATGGAACATATGGAATGATAGCAAAAGATGTGGGGGGAGAGGTGGAGGATCACCTTGGAGTTTTAAATTTGTCCAGCTCAGACTGACTCACTACAGGACACCAGCAGCTACTTATGGAACCAATTTGCTGTTGGTGTCCTGTATGCCCCTTTCTCCACCTGAATGTCCGTCAGGGAATAAAAAAGACATTCCTTAGCACAGGGAAGGTTTAAAGGGCAGACCAGAGTGGCTGTGCCAAGTCCATGTCACCAGGAGAAAGGTGGGAGGAAGTGTAGAAAATGGGATGTCAAAAAGAACAGATGCTGCTAATGAAATGTTCACTGTGACAGGTCTGTGTCCTGGCACAGCTTCACAAGAGCTGAGTGAGCTCAGAAATGCCTTCGCTGTTTTGCACTTGTGTTCAGAAGTGTGTTATGAGGATGATGGCACTTAACTCCCATTGACAAGCACTTTTGGCTGCAGTGTTACAGTAACATTGGATATCAGATGGATGGGACTGCTGGAAAAAAGCTCTGATTCCTCTGCCCACGGATTCTGGGAGGCTGCAATCCTTCCTGGACACCTCACAGTTAAAATCTCTAGTTTGGGGTGATGCACTGGGGATGCAGGGAGGTCCCAGCTCAGCAGCTGTGCTGGTTTGTGATGG
Organism: Sialia sialis; assembly: GCA_009812075.1. NCBI lineage: Eukaryota > Metazoa > Chordata > Aves > Passeriformes > Turdidae > Sialia > Sialia sialis. Next base: position 3,842,433 of record VRYO01002410.1, read on the forward strand.
CTGAGATGAGAAGCCCTGTCCTGGGCACAGAGTCACCATTTAAACTCCTCTGTGTGCTGAGAGATCCTGGCTTGGCTGCTGAGAACCCAGAGCCTTCTTCCACCCACCCGGGGCTTCCTGACTTCCCCAGCTTGTTTTTTAGCACATTTGTTCTGGGGGGTTGTTGAAAACAAAGATGCTCAAATATTGAGTTGCAATACAGGATGTGCCCAAAAGTATGTGTTCTGTCACCATTTGTTGAGACCAGGTGGGGCAGTGATCCTGATCTCAGTGGGAGATATCTCCTGTTAATGGGCCATCCATTGAAACCAGCTGGGGCAGTGTTCTTTATCTTTTCACAACCCATACTTCCTCCAAGAATTAGCTTCTGCTAATGGCCATTGAGTCCCACTGTGTGACTGATAAAATTACTTCATCCCATTGGGAAATGCTCCAGCCAGGGGGAAGACTTTCCTACCAAGATAAAAACTGAGATTTTGGGACACCAAGGGAGCCCATTCTCCACTGGACTCCAGAGGAAAACCGGACTTCTCCACATCATCACTGGACCTCTGGAGGAGGTGCACCTTGTACAGGAGCACTGCTCCAACTGAGCCACATCTGTCACTGCAGGAGGATGCAGCCACCATTGAATGGGACTGCTACCAACACCCTGACTGACTGACAGGTGTCAGGCTGTATTCTGGCTGTGCTTGGGGTTTGTTCTTTGTAGTACTGTATTTCTATTTTAATTTTCCTAGTAAAGAACTGTTATTCCTAATTCCCATCTCTTTGCCTAAGAGCCCCTTAATTTCAAAATTATAATAATTAGGAGGGAGGGGGTTTACATTCTCCATTTCACAGAGAGGCTCCTGCCTTTCTTAGCAGACACCTGTCCTCCAAACCAGGACAAATACAAACATGTCAGAGGCTTTTATCAGCCTGACCAACGAGATGGGTCCTGCTTTGGATGCTTTGGAACACATGATCTAGAAGGAAAGGAAAAAAGGATTTAATTGCTACTTTGCAATTTTAATGAATAAATGCCATTTCTGTTCATCTTCTATTTACTCTCCCCGATGTGAGGCAGAGTTCTAGCGCCAAGAATTAATTTCATTATGGGCAGAAAAAAAGACACTTCATTAATAGTGAACTGTTATTGCTGGCATATGTGCTGGCTGGCTCCTGCCTGCGGCTCTCAGCAGAAATCCTCACAGCTTCTCAGACACAGGCTGCCATTTCCAGAGTAACTCCTTCTCCTAGATGCCTCCCTTTCTCTAATCTTGATGCAGACACTTGAAGAAAAGTTATTTTTTGGAGCATTGAGGTTTGGAATTTTCTGTAATTCAGGTCTTCAGTGATCTAGTTGAGGCACTAAAATGAAGCCCATGGCTTCTATAATTTCTAAGTCATTTTGCAGAGGAGAAGGGCTGGAGGATCAAGGTACTTGAAGCATATCTGCATTAAGGACATGAAATCCATAATTCAATATAATTGAAACAGTGAGATTGGAATAAAATTCTCAATCACAAGACTGGAAGTTAGCCGTGTTCCTATCTGAAATATCTGGAGTAGTAATTCTCTCAAATCTGAGCTGATTTGTTTTGAAAACCTGAAGTTCTGCTTGAAAGAAACAAAATACGGAAAACATTAAGGAATATTTTATTGTTTCTTTTCCTAATGTAGAAGTATGATTAGATAGTTGAAGATCAAAATTATCTGATAGCTCATAGTAGAGAAAAATGAATTTTTGATAAAAAATATTTGTCACTTTTCTGGCTTTTTTTTTTTTTTTCTCATATAAAAATTTCTGAACAGTGAAAAATTATGACAGGGAGTATTTCAGAGTAAAATCTTTATTCACACTCTGAAGTGTCTTATACAGTAAGGTTTCTATATGTGTATACATAAACACATTATTGATAAGCACACAGATAAGTATTTAAGCACACACTGCCTGGGCTGCATGTAATGAATCCCTGTAATCTCTCTGGAAATGCTCCCAGATCCATTTATACCAATTTAGCAAACCCTGTCAATAATCCGATGCAAGATAAGCATTTAAATCTGAGGGTGTTTTCACAGGGATTCACACAGAAGTGGATGTTTATGTGCTGCTTTTAATTAAAGCAGTGCAATGGGACAAGTGGGACATTGCATGGCTTGGAAAATTCAGTATATATAAAATGAAAATAGAGTATATATAAATTGAAAAGAGAGTATATATAAATTAACTGGTGTACAATAAAAGAGCTCTTTTCAACATAGAATCATGACTAATTTTCCTTGACATTTCTCCCATTGTATTGTCCTACTGAGTGCAAATGTTTTCCCCAACTTTTTCCCTTGCTATGGATGTGAGATGCAACTTGGCTCCCTGGTGCTCTTCTCCCTAACTGCTTTTCTCCATGATTTAACCAAAAATCACAGAGCCACCAGCCTGTCTTCCCAGTTGCTCATGTTCCTTCTTATTTTTCTGATTATTAATAATCACAGTAGTTTCAGGTTTATTGCGGGAATTCACATTTTTATTTAGTGATATTTCTTTAGCACTTGCCCTTTAAATATAATTTACTTCTCCACAATGGTTTTTCCTGCATAATGTCTGATTCCAGCCTTTAAATTCTAATTCATTGAATATCTGGATTTTTGAGGGTTTAATGTCCTTGTGCTGGTGCTCTGGCATTTGGAAATCCTTCAGATACATCTTGGAGCTGATTGTGTCAGAGTAACTCCAGGCACTCACAGCTGCTTCTCCTAATTCTCACACTGGCCAGCACATATAGAGAGCCTTTACTTACCTGAAATTATCTTGTCTCCACATCTGTCTCAAGATTCACATTTGTTCCCCCACATCTGTTTGGTTTTTCCTGTAGGAGCAAAGGATATTGTACTTTCCCTCCATATTAACATTTTTTCCTGGTTTCTTTACCTCTAAATGGTTTAATTTTGCACTTTAAGGATCTATTTTAAGCCCTTTTAGGATATATTCCCTTTTTGTTTTGGATGGAATAGGGGTTCTAGGGACTGTGTCTCTTCAGGCAGAGAGGTACAAAGGAGAGCAGGACTCCTCTTCAGGACAAGAAGAAACGGCCTCAGGCTGGGCAGAGCAGGCTCAGGGGGCACCAGCAGGAATTTCCCCATGGAAAGGGAGCTCAGGGATTGGAACTGCCCAGGGAGGGTTGGATCCCCATCCCTGGAGGTGTCACCTGGAGGTGGCACTCAGAGCTCTGGGGACAAGATGGGGATGGGGCACAGCTGGGACTGCACAGCTGGGGGGGATTCTCCAACTTTACTGATTCTGGGATTTTGTGACTTTGAGTAAAACCACCTCAGCAGATAATAAACATTAAAAAGAGAAATCCAGAGGTTGGTGACTGACAAAGTACTGCAAGTACCAGTAAGGCAGCTTCAGTCAATTGACAGGAAAAGAAGAGGCTGTGCTCCTTTGGTAAACAAAATGGCCCAGTTCAGCTCAATATTTTGATTTAGCAGCACTGCACTTCCTGAAGTGCAGGAACAGAGGAGCATCACTCACTCTGTTGTGTTCCTTAGCTTCAGCATGGGGTGTTTTACCTCTGGTCACACACACTCTGAAAATCATCAGATGTAAAAGGATGAAAGAAAAGTCTCTGTGTCTTAAGTAGTGCCATTGATGTCTAAGGACAGCAAAGTCCACTCTGCCTTCATCTCAAAGCACAAGGAGGAGTTGGGCACAACACAGAAATACAGCAGTCAGTTTAGGGGAGGATGTGAATTGCAGCCATGCTTATCAGAAATGAAGAGGGATTCACAGACAGGAGCAATCAGATTCTCTAAACCCCAAGATTTCCTCAGTCCCCTCAGAAGCCAGGACACTGAGGTGCACACAGCACTGAGCTTCCATCACACCCAAACCCAGGGCTGGGTGTAAAAGGCAGAGGCATTTCACTCCCAGCACTGACAAAACACACTGGACTTTTATGCAGCATTTAATTTTAACACAGAACAGCACAAACCAGATATCCTTTCACTCCTTTCTGTTGTTCCACATTAATATTTCAAGAAAAATCTATTAGTTTCTCACATAAACATCAACAGAGCAATAAACAAGTATTTCACGTAGTCTGAGTAATTCCAGATCATTGAAAATGATTATACTTGACTTACTCCTCCATGTAAATCTTTCATAACAGGGTCAGATGTTCAAATAGAATAAATCCATACTGAACCCATAAAGGATTTATGTTCCTTGTGGTCTATAGGCTGGTTTTGCCCTGTATTTTCCTGTGTGAAGTTTACTCAGAACTTGAAAAACCTGTGCAGGCATCACTGTGCTTAGAAAAGATAAGAACAAATGATTAAAAGCAACCAGATAATTTTATTTATTTTTTTAAATGCTATTATTATTTTACTTAATATTCCTAAGAGGTAACTTTTGAGGTGACATCTCTGCCTCCACAAGGCCTGGGAGTGCTGTCTTTGGGACTCCTTTAAGCTCAAGTGAGTCAGAAATTCTTGGCCAATTATTGGTGCAAAATGCCTTTGTAAACTCCTAAAAGAGTTACTAGGGATTAGAGGGCAAAACTCTCTACACTGCCACACTTAAGATGGAGCACCAAGGCTTCATTTCCTGATTGCATGTGTTCCTTTGCCTGCTTTTGGCTAGGAGGATTTAGTTGTCACCTGAAGGCCAGAGCACGTGGGGATATTTTTAGAGGAAAATGGACATGTAGTGAATGAGCCAGGAAAGGGATAGGAACACTTTTATGAGCCTGAGCTGGGCCTGGAGCTTTGCCCTTGAAAAAGAGATAAGAAAAACAACTACAGCCTAACAAAAAACAAGGGGCAAGACAAGAAGAGCTGAATGTGACAGGTGAATGCCAAGGAACTCTGAAGCCAATGAAAAATAGAAAATCTGCATGTTTGCCTTGTGCAAGAAGGTTTCTACCAAGGATAAGTTGTGTGATACTTTGCAGGGGTAGAGAAATTGTGTGTTAGGGTTAGAAGACAACAATAAAGTGGCACTTGTTGATTCATATTGAAATGTGAAGTGTCCAG
>VRYO01002410.1:3855681-3868505 GCA_009812075.1 Sialia sialis
ACAGACAGGGACAGACAGACAGACACTGGGGGGAAGTGGTTTGTTCATTGTACAGACATGGCTGAGTCTGCATCTCCCTGCTGCCTTCAGGTTCTTAAAGGAGAGCTCAGAGAAGATGGATCCATCTTCTTCCCAGAATGTCCAGCAAATCCAGAGGCATGAGGAGGAGCTGCACCCAAGGAAAGCTCTCCCCAGAGCAGCTGGCTACAGAACAGAGCAGGCTGTGGGATAACCTGAGTCTGACAAAGCCTTGATCCCACATCCCAGCTGACCCTGCTCTCAGGAATCCCATGGAGGTTTTTTCCCTGCCATGCTGGCTGTCTCTTGCCATTTTCAACACATGACAAATTATGCTTTGAAGGACTTGCCAGCTAATTTCTCCCCCTGCAGTTTTGCTGTATTATATATCTAATTTCTATGCATCCATCTTTTGAACTTCATCATTTTCATCCTTCCAAAATACGGAAGCAATATTAAAGTGTCTCTAAAACCCGATGGATTTAACAAAAGTTCTGCTGATTAATGGAGACAATTAGTTCTCTATTAAAAAGTTCCAGAAATGAGCTAAAATGATATAATTTCAATTCAGTTTTTTAGTTCTTTCACTTAATACAATGGCTTCTTCTATGACAGTATCTAAAACAATGAACAAAGAAGATAAAGACATATTGCAGAGCACTTCATCAGGGAAATATGTTTCAAGCTCTCTCATTGCTAAAGTTTTATATTCGGTTTATGCCCATTTATTGCTTTTTAAAACATGAAGAGTTCCGCATCTAATGCTACTAAGTGACTACTCCTGTGTTTTTGGGTTTGTAAACAAGATGGATGATTAAATCTTGGGGTGTCTGCAGGCTAAAATTGGAGAAACTGCTCAGAAATGATAATAAGGTGTGTTTTCTCCTCCAAAGCAAGGTTTGTTCAGCTCAGGCACTTATCTAGTGCCCTGCCAGGTATTTGAGTGATTCCCTAACAGAGACATCCTGACCTTCCCTCTTGTGGAACAGGGAGCTGCTGTTGTCTCCATTGCACAAGAACAAAACAAGGCAGAGGAAACACTGAGTGGTAAGAACAAACAATGCTGAGCAGCCTCCTCGATTACAGGGGACTGTCCTGTGCTCTTGTGTCTTTTCACAGGTTTTTGCATGCCCCAGAAGGGTAATCCCTATGTCTAGTGCATGAATAATGCACTTTTTAATAACACTATAGAAGTATTAGGGCTGCTTTAATCTTATTTTCATGTCAATCATAGCTGGTATTTGGCAGGGTAAAACATTCCCTCAAAACAGAGCTTAACTTTGCAGCACAGTTTTAAAAACAAACAAACAAACAATCAGCTATTTATTATTTAATGGGCAGCTGTGAGAACTGGAGCCCAGATTGGTACCAGCAGGAAGCACAACAAGTGTGCACCTTCCAGGCAGAAGTTTGTGTTTGGTTGGTTAGTTGGTTGGTTTTCTGTTTGTTTGGGGTTTTTTTGTTGGTTTTTTTTTTTATCATTATGACTTATTTATTTATTTATTTGGTTTTTTGTGGGTTTTTTTTTTTTTTTTGGTTTTTTGTCTTTTGATTTTTGTTTTTTGATTTTTGCTTTTTGTTGGGTTTTTTGTTTGTTTTTTTGGTTTTTCGTTGTTGTTGTTTCTTTTGGTTTTTTTGGGGGTTTTTTTGTATCTCAGCTCATGTAATGTTCTTTTAACTGTGCCTCTCTTTTTTTCCCTGGCCAGGGTTCATGCTCCATTTGAAAGCTGTGTCTTTTTGGCTTCCCTTGGTGTGCTTCCCTCAATGAGATAACTTTTTATTGGGTACCAAGAGCCAGAAAAAATTGGGAAAATTACTCCAAAGGCCCAAGATTATTTTATACTTTTTCTGTTTGTGTACTTCCCTCTGGTGATGTCACTTCCACCGAATTTGCTTCATCAAGGCTCCTCATAGAAGTGTGAGAGATTAATTTTATTATCCATCAATTAGCTTGTCACAACTCTGAGAGGCAGCACGGTGCAGGTATGGCTCAAACACCTCTCATGCTGCTAAAAGATTTCTCCCAGCTGAGTGTTTGTCTTCTTCTCTGCTTTCCACACATAAAATGTTGTGGGTTTGAAACCATAAAAAAGCCATAAAGAAACACTTGTCTGTAATTGCTCCATTCCAAAACTCATCACAGCCATTTGGTGAATATTTGATCATCTTTTCCAATTCTACAAAGTCTTCAGCTGAATTGCTAATTTCTAGTTTGATTTCAGGGACAGATATTTCCACACTCGCTGGTAATGCTTGTGGGACAAACTTTGCAGGAATTTTCAGGTTTCCTGCTTGTCTGATCTGTTATGATTGCTGGATCAGCTCTCCCCAGTGCTGGGCAGTTTCTGAGGAATGAGAATTCAGCTGACTCTGCCTCTGCAGCAGCTGGGATGTCTCTAAAGCCTCTGAGATGTCTCTAATGCCCCTGCCCATGGTGAAGGATCTGCTGCTGGGTAAATACAGCACCACTGGATTTTGCCACGCAAATGTGGTTGTGTCTGCACAGCCTGCTCAGTGCAAATGTCCCCAAATGATGAAATGAAGCAGAGGGAGCAGAAAATATGCACGAGTTGTTACACAGAGCATGGAAGGGGTGTTTGCTCAGACAGACTCTGAGCACCATCTGGGAGACAAGTGTTTAGTTCTGCAACAGATTGCATAATTTCCATATAGAATCTGGAGAAAAGCTCTAAATGCTTTAATAGATAGTTGATTTAACATGCATTTAATCTTTGTTTTGTGTTGTCTTAAAGGCTATGCATATGTTTTGAATTACAGAAGTAGTCATTAACTTATTACAGCGCTCATCCCTTTGCACAATTCCCTTTCTTCTCTCTGCTCCTCTGTACGTGTGTCTGTGTGCATGCAATATTTCACCTTACACAGTTCCCTTCTCCAGCACATGGTAATTAATCTTAGTAAAAGCCAAGCATCTACTGCATATGCATGCCACTTGATTGATTAGATTAAAAATTTAATGTTACAGTTCATACATTAGCAATATTTCAATATAACATACACCAAGGGCTCCACTATCAATAATAGGAATACTTGAAGAACAACACAAATTAACACCTGAAGCATAAAGAATGACCTTGAGAGAATGAAATGCTTCATGTAAAACACGTTGATCAGAGTGTACTTAAGCTGAACACCATGTTTATGTGCTAAAACGGCTGTGGGAAGCACTGCCCCTCAGAACAGGAACATTTCTGACAAAGAATTTCTCACCTGGGGTGTTCTGGAAGTGGCACAGTGTTGAAAAACTCTGCATTCATTTTTAAGTTCTTTTTTCAGTGGTATCCACCTGAATGCATCCAGTAAAAATCTATATATTACAACTTTTTTCAATGTTCCTCTTGCACAGGTTAATCAAAACATTGGAAGACAAACTTGAGAATCCACTTTAGTAGGACTAGAAGCACAAAGAAATATATAATAAAATGAGTAGAGAAAAGGCACGCTTGTGTGACATTGTTATGACAAGATGAAATACCAGCCTTCATTTGGATATCTGTTCCTCTGTATCCAAAAGCAAAATTCCATCAAAATCCTCTTGCACTGATTGACTTGTAATGCAATACACGGCAGCATCTTTGAACCTTAAGCAGTGATAATGCTTCCAAACCTGCTATAAACTGGGTCAACTGTACAAAGAAATTGTAAAAAATGATGCCGTAATTCAATTTAGCGCTGTGTGAAAACTGCACAATGGCAGGATTAAAGGACCTGAAAATGAAGACAAGTGGTTCATTATTAACTCTTTAAATGTTGTTTCCTCTGCTTTTTCTGGAACGCCATTTATTTCTAGCTTAGAATTGTAATTTCTTTGTCATGATACACTGGATGCATTTTATATTGCCTCTCCATATGAGTACATTGAAGATTCCCCAAAGGCTAAATAAAGTTTATGAAATAAGACAGCATTCGCTATTCATTTTATCCACAAAGGTAGCAAAATAAATTAGAAAGAGAAAGCATTATACAATCATATAAAAGCTGTGATGTGTATAAAACACAGTCAACTTTAAGAAAAAAAGTAAAAAGGAAAAAAAACCAAACAGTTGAAGTGGCCAAAAAAAAGTAGAATTACAATAAAGCTGCAAATGAAAATTACTTGAGTGAAGAGGAGATATCTGTTTGTACCTCATCTAGCACAGTCATTGAAACAACTGGGCTCTTGCGCAATACAGAAATTTTAAAGACATAATTTCTTTATGTGCTGAAAGAGATTTTGTGGGGGTTTGTTTGTTTGTCTGTTGTTTTTTTTTTGGGGGGGTGGGGAGGGTTTTTTGTTGGTATTTTGTTTTTTGGGGGGGTGGGGTTTTTGTTTTTTTTGTTGTTGTTGTTGGTTTTGGTTTTTTGGGAGATGGGGGAAGTTGGTTGTTTGTTTACTTTTTTTTGTTTGTTTGTTTGTTTTGTTGGGTTTTTTTAAATTTTTTGTGCTGTTGTGTGCACATGTGGCTGTGCTCCATGCTGACAAGCCCCAGAGCCAGTGTTCAATTCAGGGGCAGCATCAAAATGAGCAACAATGGAAGAGAAACCAGAGCTGGGTAAAGTCTAGAGGTGAAAATAAATAAATATATACAATAAAAAATCCTGCTTCAGGGGAGCAATTGTGCTTTTGTGTATGAATCTATAAAAAGCCTCCTCTGAATTCTTTACTTTGAGAGCTTAGACAGCTTCAATGAAATTCAGTCTGGACATCTAAAAATAAGTAATAGACAGAAGTGTAGTCTTACCTCTGCTACAGAAACTTGTCTCTCTTCCAAATTGTTACATATTTGATAACACTTATTTTTTACCTTAATCTCGTTCTTGGTTGGCAGAAGTTTGATGCAAAATTCTGGTTGGCAGTGAGAATTTTTGCCTAAACTGCTGGAGGGATGATCAGGATGTTCTTGCTAACCAAGGAGCCCAAATGTAGTGACTCATCTGCAACTCACAATTTGTGCTTTAATGCATTTCTAGTTTCTGCTCCCCTATCTCAATTAGAGCAGTAATTATCTGGATTACTGCTCTCTTTTGTACTCACAGTTACATGGTCCCAGGGCACAGGAGCTGGAGGATACATCAGATATTTCTATACCATCTTTTAGCACATCTGGTGGTACACAGATTGTGGCCTGAACTCCTTTCAACTTATGTTTCATAAAAGAATCTTTGGCCAATGAGCTCCACTGCAATATTAATGCTGGGGCTGCCATTCAGTCAGCATGAGATGAAAGACAGCACGGACCATTTAGAAAAGTATTCACACAAAGAGAGTTCACTCAGTGCCACAACGGGCACCATGAGCAGAAAATATTTTAAATATTGTGACAGAACAGTTTGCATTGAGAATTAAGAGAGAGAAAAGGGATACATTCATTTAACTGTGTCACTTATCATTAGGCAATTAATGCTTTCTCCATCTGTGGTCAAAAACAGAAGTTCTTTTCCATGAGAAGTGGTCACACGTGATGACTGTAAATTTATTTTTATGTCTAGGAACAAGGAAGAATGCAGAACTTAATGGCTTCTTTTTTAAAAAAAAGTTGAAATGCTTAATTAGAGAACAGAAATGGACTGAAGGAATAAAGTAAACCTTAAAGTCAAAGTGGGAACAATTATTTTCACTATAACAATAACAATAACAATAACAATAATAATAATAATAATAATAATAATAAATTATACTGGTGAGATAAATTTATGATTTTTTATGCTACTTATTTTCTCAGTTTTTGCAGTTTTCTCAGCTTGGCTGATGACAATGATTCAACATTTATGTTTGCTTGTAGTCAATCTCATGTTTAAGCTGTGGGAATTTGCAGCCAGAGGTTTTATACTCTGGCAGAGTGCTCGATTTACAGAGGACAAAAATCAATGTTCCTGCTGCTCTCAGATTTTTTTGAAAAGTTGTTTTTGTTTTCCATCCTGGTGTCTGTTTTTCTCTTGATGCACAACTGCACTTGTGGAACTTCCATAATTTCATAGTGACTTTATGGTAACTTTCAAGGCACATTGAGCCTTGGCTTCACCCTCGCAGCATTTATCTGAGTCTACACAAAATCAGTGTGCAGGGTAATTGCATGAAACTTGGATTAGCTGCAGCTCCAGGCACAGTGTCTAGCAGAGCATCAGATCCCTATCGTGGCCATGCAGCAGGGAAAGCTTCCAGATTTAATGCTGGGAGATGAAAAGGATGTTTTTGTTGGGTTGGGCACTGCTGCACAGAGCAGTTCTGCACCACGTCAGCACACAGGTACACAGGGATTAATTTGGAAAGGTAATCCATGGCCTGATCAGCAAAAGATTAAAATATTTGGAGTAAAAGCCAACTAGGGCACGGCAAAATGAGGGATGGAAGTTCCAGCAACACACTCCCACTTTTCATCATTTATTAATTTCCTCCTCTTGACCATGGTGCTGGTGAAAGCAGAATGCAGTTTGCTTTTATGCATACCTTGCTGTATATAAATGCTTGTTTCTCAGTAGGATTAATATGCATTTCAGGGATAGGATCCAATATCTGCTGAAATCAAAAGAGAAGTTTCTATTGATCTTCAGCTTATTTGAACCAGGTCCAGATCAGGGAAATAAGTGATATGTTCTGTATTTCTGAGTGAAGGAACAGGCATCAATTCATGGTGCCACAGCTGGCTCCTGGCACTGCCTGGGCAGGGTAATTGCCAGCTGCTTTGGTAGGAATGAATGAAATTAAGGCCTTTGGGGTGGAAAAGCCTTAGATGTTTTATATGAAAATCCTTGGATGTTTTGAATGAAAAATCATATTTTTCAGTGAAGAATGGTGGGGTTAGCAAGTGCCATTTGTGTGCCAGAGCACACGAGTCCATGTGTGTGGGCACCACCAGCACAGCCAGCAGAAGGAACCATTATCTGCATGAAAAAAGGCAGAGTTTGTGCAGAGAGGGAGAGCAGGTTTGCTTTCTTGGGGTGAAGCTGGGCTGGACACAAGCTCAGCGCAGGGCAGCCCCAAACATGCAGGGGGTGAACAAATGTGGACTTCCACATGTGTTTGCTGAGATAGATGAGCAATTAGAGGAGGCAGAGATTTAAGAGCCAATAAACCCTAAATAGGAGGCAGACCTGTCTGCTGTGATGAGGTAGTCATTTAGGCCCACAACAAGTGTCACTGCAGTAATTAGAATATACTGAGAAATCTGATTGGAATTTCTGCATGATGAGAGCACTGCCAACTGCCTCTGATGCTGGCTGATAGCACCAGGAACAGGCTGGCAGCACCTGTTCCCAATTCTTTACCAGCAAAAGGGGAAGATGCTTTTGAGTGGGTTTATCCTTTAGCATCTCCCCTTTCATTTCCAGCCTCTTACATTCTTTGTAAACACATAAACAGCAGTGATATTTTAAAGGGTTAGTTGTGCCAGACATTGCTCAAGCTCAGTTAAGAAGAGGCTCCATATACATATACATTTATTTATTTATTTATTTATTTATATTACATTCTTCATTTCCATATTACATTTTCTGTCAAGGTTTGGATTCACTTTGCAAATTTTCAAAGTGGTACTATTTTATTCTGATGTTTTTCATAAGCACTGGCAAAGGGTTTTGCTCTTCTGTCTCTGGAGTTTCAGCTTGCTTGAAACAAAAAAAAAAAATAAATAAATAAGATTATTTGTTGTAGATCAATATTCCCTTAAGATGTAAACTCAGCCGCTCTTACATGTGAAGCAAGGTTTGGCCTGGCCAGGACTCAGATGTTGGATCTCTAGGGCAGCAGAAATTGTGATGAAGAATCAATAAGCAGAACAATCTCTCACAGCCCTGTGCACCTCTCAGCACCTGCTTTTGCCTTGCTGTAACTGGAGGTGGATTTCTGCAATGACATGCAGAATGGAGGAGTTCAGGAAGCTCACCTGGCAGTGTCAGTGCTGGACAGGACTGTGAATTTGCTCCAGGGGTGGGGTTTTGCTGTCAGCAATGCTATTCCCTGTCCTAAATTGCTGTTGGACCCCTCTCAGCTGGGATGTGCTGCTCCCTTTTGCTGTTCAGGCAGAGGCTGTGCCTGAGTTAGAGGCTGGATGAAATGAGCAGTTCTGTACAGCATTTCAGGTGAAATGAGCAGTTTCAAGCCCTGCAAACATATGCACAGTGTTTTGCTCTCCTGAAGATTGTCCCTGCTCCTGGAGTTGAGCAAGCTGAGCTTTCTTATGTCTCTGATATCTTCACAAGAAAACGAATCAGGATTGTGCTGCTGGACATGCACAGTCAGATTCTGTTTCCCAGGGCATCAGGGACTCTAAATATTTGCACAGATATGTGTTTAGAGACAGGGCTGTTTCTGTGCCATCTCAGAGAGAAGTGCTCTCAGCCGTTCAGCCAGGCTGCAGATCCAGGGCAAGCTGAACAGCTCTGCAGCCAGATGCTGGGGGTGAGTATTTATAGGGCAAGCAGGAATCCTGTTGTGTTTATTAATGATCTGAGATGCACACAAAGTCTGCAAGTGGCTGGCTACTCATAAAACAGAGGGAAGGTTCAGATGCTGCATGCTGGGATGTCACAGCTCTGTTCCTGCCAGGACCTTCTGCCTCAGTGCTGAGAATGACCTCCTCATTTATGGAATCCCTCTCTGTTCTTCTCTCCAAGCTATTGTTCTCCTGTGTTAATTAAAACCCAGACAATTAAGCATACAAAAGTGCACTCAAGCTGCTGTGCACACCCAGCTGAAAGCAGGGCCAAATGCCCAGAAACAAGTCAGGGGACACATGAGCTTTGTCCCTGGAACAGAGTGACTGGGTGTGAAACTCAGGAGTGGGAAGGAAAGGGACATTTGAGTTATGCTGCTGGCCCTCCCACAGGCTTCTGGCAGGCTGTTTTCAGAAAAGAAACTGAATGCACTTAAGTGCAATGCCTGAAAATAGTGATGTGTTTGAGTCTTCAATGCAAAGTGGCCCCTGTGATTCTCCACATGTTAGTGTACAAATCCACAATCACAGGATGATTCTGTGCAGCTGCTTTTATTGCAGAGCTCTGGGAATCAGGTGTACAAACCCAAATCTGACTCCACATGGATTCCAGAGGGACAGGTTTTTATACCCTTTTCCCTATGTAACTATATAATAATAACTAAATATTAATTATTAAACCCATATTGTTCTATTGGATACATTGATCTTATCAAGCATGGATTCTTGTGATTTTCATCAGGTCCCAAACATACTTTCTCATGATTCTTGTTACCATTACATGGCTTCTCATGATTCTTAATACGATTAAACAATAATATATTCAATTTACCAAACAATTATTACATTTCACAATCATATTATTTATCACATGATGATTACACAGGTGCAGTTTCACATGATCCAATAAAGACAAAGCTCAACATTTGTTCCCAGGCCTGGTTCCCTTTCCCAGCCCTACCAGACCCAACCTTTCTTTCCACTCCCTGAATCTGTTGTACACAATTCCCATGATTTTAGAAACATTTTTCATCTTATGCTATCACACAGGGTGACTGTGACTTGGAAAGCCAATGCTACAACTCCTCAAATCTTCAGTAAACAATTTGCATCCTTCAATCCTGAATTTATGCCATTTCTGTTGGACCCACACAACAGAATTAGTCATGAGGAGAGCAGAACAGCTGGCAAAAAAGGGGAAAAAAACCCAAACTAAAAAAAAAAGCATGAGCAGCTAACTTCATGGAAGAGAAGAACTACCAGGGGGAAAAGCAACGGGAAATAAAGGTGATTCAAGTGGAATGTCAGGGTGTCTCCAGGAAGTGATGCACAGATGGACAAGAAGTGGAGAAGAAATGTCTTCAGACAGGTGAAGGCTAATTTTTGGTGTTGGAAATAAAGCTTTATCCTTCTTGTCTCAGGCCCCAGTTTCAAAAGGGTATTTATCCATGGGGTTAATTTCATCTACTCCACTAACTGCACTCCAGTGAGAGATAAGGAGATAATTAAAATTACCACCATGCTTAATCTACGTGCCAGCATAGGGATACTCTCTCAAATTGGGGCACAATTAAATTAAGCTTAGCTTCTTCCAAATATATGCAAGAAGTAGACAACTGGCAAAGTCTAGCTGCAAATGCACAGAACTGCATTATGACACTCTCCAAGGACAAAGGAAATGGAAAGGATTTGGGAGAGCAAGAGTTCTGCCAGCTCCTTTAGTCTTCATCTTGCAATGCAGCCTATCAATCCCACAAAATAAATACTAGTGATTTCACTAATTTGTTGGGAAACTACTTAACCTGGTGACTTCACTTGTTCGCCCATAAATGCATAAATACCTGTGAAAATGCATGCATGTATGCTAATGCAGGTTATTTTACAGTATTCCCATAAGTATCCCTAATTGTTGTGTTTCACAACAATTTATAACTGCAATTAAAAGGTCTGAAAATGGTATTTAAAAGAGAAGACTAATTGAGCTGATCAGAGACAAGATCAAGGCCCTCCTGGCCTTGAAATCTATAGCTCCGTGAAAGGGAGACTGTGAATATTTGCTGAATCTGAGGATATTAATAATCAGCTGTTACAATTCTGTCCATCTTACAAGGACGCCAGGGACTGAATTTTCACAACACGCCCAGAAGGTAAATAGCAGAATCTCTATTCATTTTGCTGAATCAGAAACCTGGGAAGACCTGCTGTAGCCCCAGCTGGAAGTAGCCATAGCCAGAGTTTATGTTGCAAATTCCTGAACCCCCACTAAAGACAAAAAAGATAATTTGGGTAGGGGCTGGTGTGACCACCAGTGATGCTCTCACTCTCTCAAAAACCAGAAAAATACCCCAAACAAGAACCTATTGAGCACTTTTTGTTTTAAATTATGTTTATTTTTACCTTGAACAGGCATCAGCCCATTTCTTTCATTTAACTAAATGAAGAAAGAGAATAATTCTCTTTTTCTTCTGCCCAGACTGTAGGAGTGGTAAGGTCATTCACTGTTTTCTGCTTTTCTATGTAATTTACTGTTTCATACATGCTGGGAAGGTTATAGAAGTACTGTTAGAGGTTGAAGAAATGGCTTGTTAATTTATTCCATGCTTCTATCTCGGTAGAACCTCTATATGTTATTGTATGTGGTTTTAGAGTGGTGATGGAGACAGTAACATGGTACTTCTTCTTGAGGTGAAGAAGAGTTATTTTTTATTTAAGGAAACTATGGGCTGAAATAGTATACATTGTGTAAAACAAATTAGAGAAATTTTATTGGGTAGAGGAGTAATATTTTTTAGAAACACACTTTGTGAATAACATCCTATACTTTAGTAGGTGTTTAATTTTTGTTTTGATCTCACCAGGCTTCACCTGGAAAAGATTGCAGGCTTGAAACCATAAAGTTCAGTATAGGAAAGGTAGCTCTGGGGAGGAGGGAAAGCAAAAATCAAATTGCCTGAAATTCTGTTCTTTGAGACGTGAGCACATTTCACTCAAAAGTTTAAGAAGTGATTAACATGTTAGCAAAACTGTTCATGCTGGACTACTTCCCCATGGAAAAAAAGTGACTGCTTTCATTAATAGTAATCCCAGACAACCATTCTGACATGCTGATTTTTATTTTCATCCATCAAAGGGCTGAGCTTATGAGGGAGAGAACATTCTAATATCCCCACCATCTTTTCCTCTTCCCTTTCAAAGTGAACAGAGCACATCTCCTCATTTTTCTGTTGTGTTGAGCCACTCTTTTACAACAGTGGGTTGTGAAACCAGGACTCCCACTGACACAGGATCAGAGACAGGCTTAAGATTTTAGAGGTGGTTCTGAAGTCCTGAGAAGCTCTTCAAAAGCTGTGTGCTTTTAGCTGGGCTGAATCACTACTGTCTTCAGATCTAATCTTTGCAGCAATTGATTTTCCCTTTATCCTCTGTGACCAAACTTCTCCCATGGGAGGAATTATGGTTCCAGCTTTCCTAAAGTTCTGTAATTCTTATTCCCAGGGTGGCACAGAAATGGGTCACACTTTGAATCCTGTTTACACCAGCTCTGCAAACTTGTTCATTGCCTTTCTCATGCAGATGGCTGCATGTAAGAAAACATATTTGTTAGATGTAAATTTGAGCTGCTTGGGGTCTCTAGCTCTGTGCAATATCCAGCCTAATGTCAGAAAAGGACAACATTTATGTTTTCATTTAAATATAAAGTAAGCAGATGGGACTCCTCTCATCCACAGAGTACTAAATTAAAACCAAAAGCAACAATTTTTTTAATGTTGTGCTCTGCTGGGATGAGGGCTTGGCATTATGACATCTGCTCTGGTTTGAGGATTCCAGGAGCTGCTGTACAGCATTTTCTGAATTCTGCTAATATAATTTTTGCATAATCCTGTGAACATGCACACAGAAAGTCTGTTCTGCTCACCCTCCCCTCAGAATACAGCCCAGCATTTTGATGCTTCCACAGCATATGTCAGCAATGATCACCATGGCTGAAACACTCACACAAAATCCAGTTCAGATTATCTGAACAGGGAGACAAGGGGAGAGAGAAAAAAACAGGTACCAGGCTGCAAAGCTGGAGCTGGGTATCCCAAGTAAACAGCTTTTCCTCGATAAAATTTAGAATTCAATTTTTCCGTGAATCTGCCAACCATCCCCTCCTGTCAGGGAGTTGTGCAGAACCAGAAATTCCCCCTGAGCCTCCTTTTCTCCAGGCTGAGCCCCTTCCCAGCTCCCTCAGCTGCCCCTCTGTCCTAGTTAGGAGGACAGGTGTCTGCTAAAAAAGGCAGGAGCCTCTCTTCGAAATGGAGAATGTAAACCCCCTCCCTCCTAATTATTATAATTTTGAAATCAAGGGGCTCTAAGGCAAAGATATGGGAA
>VRYO01002410.1:3875935-3886115 GCA_009812075.1 Sialia sialis
GAACTGGACATAGCATTCAAGATACTCAAACTTCCTTAAAGCAGTTTCCTGATTGCCGTCCCACCAGCCCAGAGAAAGCCTTAGATGTGCCTTGCACAGCTCTGCACAGGGCGAGTCTCGCTTGTGGAGTGCCAGAAGAGAGATGCAAATAGCTGGAGATGCCCCATGATGACAAGGAGCCCTGAACTGGCTTTGTCCCCTGGTTCATTTCCTGGGCTCAAATCCTGTTGTGCCTGCTGCAGGTTGTGTTTGCCATGGGGGCAGGCTCACAGACAGACAGACGGACACCAGCAGGGCACCGTCCCAGGCAGAGGCACAGCTGCAGCAGCACCGTGCACAGCTCTCCTGGTCCTGCATGGGAAACCCTGCTAATTGGGTAAACCCGCTCTAGTGTACAGCCACCAACTGGCACACACAACGCTCACAACGAGACAGATCTGCAATTTCCCAATGTAACTAACAATTTGTGACAATAAAGCAGCAACGGGAGCCAAGATGCTGGCACTTCTCCTTGTCACCTCTTTCAAGCACAGTAACTATAATTTGCATTTGCTTCCTTTCCAAAGGCAGTTACTTATTTATAAAGTAGGCATTTAATACTTGCAGTTTCTTTGGCACCATTTTGTTTTTAGCCAAAGTCTCTAAAGAGTTTAGCGTTGTCTCTCTTAATGGAAGTACTCAAAGAGTACCTAATTAATGCTGCATCTAACCAGAGAAATGGCATCATCCACTCACACAACAGAGAGCAGAACTGTCTCAGAAAGGGTAAATAACAATTGTGAGACAGGAAAGTGAAGATGATGGGAGTGTACAAAACTAGGGGTGACACAGACACAGCAAATCAAAAATTCTTGTTTAAACTTTCTGATGGTGACAAGGGCATCGTGTTTCAAACCCACAAAAGCCAAGAGTTTATCACAGTTATTCATGATGCAGTGTCTTGTCAAACAGCTGCATCTCTGTCTCCCTTGACCAGTGCATATTCCTGGCTTGTGGGGCTCCTTCGAGGCGAATTTTCAATTTTTTTTTTTCATTTTTAGACCCTGGGCTACAACATGCAGGATATCAATCATCCTTTCCCTGGAGGTTCAACTCCCCCAAAAAATTCTGTGCATGAAGGAAAGTCAGTGCCAATAACATTTTTAGAAGAAAAGTATTCTTTGCTTGGCATTTGACTGTGGGCATAAATCTTTAAAGAGAAAAAAAAGAAAAAAAAAGGACAGAAACTTGGAGGGAGGGGTTTGAAATGTTGGCTTAAGCAGGCAGGAAGTAGATGGATGAAGCCAGGGCAGCTTTTTCAGGTACCCTGCGCTCATTATCCTGTCTGTGAGTCCTGGAATTGTTCCTGTGCTGCTCTCAGTGCTCCACTGGGCAGCAAAGCCTCTCTCTTGTTAAAAAACTCCTGCTTCAACTATTGCTTTCTGTTGTTGTTTGTGGATTTTTTGGGTGATTAGGGGCAAGTCCTTTAATTATTTCTTGTCAGAACAAGTTTGGTTGGCTGTCTAGAAAAGGAGGTTGGAGTCATCCAATCTAACATTTCTGACACGGCTTCTTAGCAGCTCCTAAGTGCCCCTTGATGGATGGCTGTCTGGAATTATATCCTCATTCCTGCTGACATTCCCCACCAAATCCAAGCCATACAAAGTGTCTCAGAATCACAGCAACCACCCATCAGCATTAAATTATTCCGGGATCTCGTTCAGTCCTTTCCAATACACCAACTCCATATGGCATTTGGAAAGGATTGGGCATCATATGGACAATGTGCACATTTGCAGTTTTGTTAGAAATGAGAGGAAGGGAAAGAGGCCTCGAAGCCAAGATTTCCTGTTAGGGGTAGAACACAATTTCCCCTCTCTGTAAATTATTGGGGACTAGGTCACTTCTTTAAGGCCCTTTCAGGTTTAGGGTTTTGTCCATGCCCTCCATGTCCCATCCATTCCCATCGTCTCCACCCTGATTTGAGTAAAAAACAGGTTTTTGAAAAGTCTGTGAAGCATCTGTTGGTGCTCACTGCCAAAGGAAGCTGAACTACATGTCCAACCAGCTTAGACAACTCCTACGGTTTTTTGGCCATTTTAACAAAAAAAAGAAATAGAACTCATTTGGAGATTTCCTGTAAACCAAGAAAAAGTTTAATTTTCAAAACCCAACTTGAATTTTATGAAGATAATTCATATAAAATTTTGTATAGGCAGAGGCTGCTCTATTTCATTCAGCTTCTGGAGAAAAATAATTATGCTCTTTACAATTTGAAGTGCATTTGTATTCCTTCCAAATAGTCCTATTACAACAAATGAAGTACTTACTATACATCTTTTTCCTGCTGCTTTTCAACTTAAATTTAATTTTCACATAGATTTATTTAAAACAATTCTCAACATGACTCAGCCAAATGATGAATTTATTGAGGGTTCAGTAAATGTGCAATCCAGTTGAAGTTAAAAATGTCTGCTTTGTAATTCTGTGCCTAAATGAAATTACCCATTGTAGCCAGCCATGGTGCATCCATTTAAAGTCGATTTCTTGAGGCACATATTCAATCTTTAACAGAAAGAAAGCATTGTGAAAATATGCTGCTAACAGAAAAATGTATATATACATATAGAGCATTAATATTCAGCAAATGTTTTAGTTTATTTTTTCTGTTCTCTGAGCCAGCTTGAGCAGTCATTGGTGTACACAGTTTGTGTGTGCTGAGGATGCTCTGCACATAGAGATGATGACTCATTTTTTATGGCTTATAATACATGACTGTCTCTGTCCAAATGCAAATAGTTTACACTTAAGAAGGAAAGTTTAATCAAATTAATTGTAGAGCATAAAAATATTTGTAATGAGATCTCAGTGCAGAAGAGGTTTGTGATTTGTATTGATGATAGAACAGACTGTGTGACGACTGTGCCTCAGGCAAGGTGTGATTCTGTTTTCTGTTCCATTGTTGGCAGAAAATCAGAAGTTACATCACAGGAAATTCTGAAATCAGCCTGTCTCTCATGAAGAATGCTTGGGTTCAGCATGAGATGTTTCCAAATTCACCAGTTTTAAGAATGGGACCCCACATTTTCTGAGCAGATGCATCCCTGGATTTCAGGCGGCTGTGAAGTCAACTCTCTTCTTTTTTACATGGTTTTGATCAAGCTGCCCACACAAAGTTGGGTCAGGATAAAGGTAATTTCTCCAAATATATGAACATTGAGGTACCTGACTCTCTGTCCATGCCACCACAGCTGTATAGCACCAACAGGCTTGGTTTGCGATCCCAAATCCACTCCATTTTGTGGATGAGCTTCCATGCTCATCATTCTGGATCAGACCTGTGTTTCCTCCTTGAGATGTACTTTATGCTGTTTATTCAGTAATAATATTCTGACTTACACAGAGGGATTTCCACACCTGCCTTTGCCAGAACTCACAGAAATGCAGGAAGACACAATTCAGTGTAAAATCATGCTACCCTAGAACTTCATGGCTGCAGTGTTACTTCTTGATACTGGATTAATGGAGTGCAGCAAATACTCAGATATTGATTATGAGGACTCATTTTTCATTGTAGATGTCTCCTGCCTACTAAGCTGTACAGCCAAGTCTGGAATTTAAAACAGCACTACATTCAAAACACCAGAACTCAGAACTCTCTTTTTTCTGTCGCTTTACTCACTTTAAATCACAGAGGATGTACCAAGGAGAAGCTAAATGGTTCTATTTTGTTATTAAGCCATGGATTTTAACTGGTTTAAAATCCTTTAAAATCCTGGTTTAAAATCCTTTAACCTGACTATCAGAACTTTCCAACCAATATACATTAATTTCACGCCTATAAGGCGCACTGGAGTATAATGCACACTTCTGGGTTGGCAAATTTCCGAACTTTGTCCATATATAAGGTGCACCGGCGTATAAGGCGCACCTCTGGGTTTTGATCAAAATTTTAGTCAAAAGGATGCGCCTTATGCACATGAAATTACTGTATTCTATTGCCTTGATGGACCATCCAAAAAAAGTAGCTTTGTGTCACACAGCCAGCATTTCCTGACAATCCTACAAAAACATATGGAGTTCCTCATAGTCTGACTGCTGTTGTTCTCAGATTTGGGTAGATTCCCCACATGGCAGCACAAGGGGTGGCTTGCTTTGGAGAATTTTATGCTCATAAAGTACAATTCCAAAACAGCACTGGAGCTTGGACTGATATGAAAACCTCCAGAGCTCCTGGGTTCTTCACAAGGCTCATTAAATCTTTAAAGTTGATAGCACATTCTGTTTTGTTTTCTGTATTCAGGGACATGGAAGGTAAAGAACGCATTTGGGTTTTGTTATTTTGAAATCAGCCCATGAAAAGGGCCTGCCATAAACAAAGCTTATGAATAAATTAATGCATCTGACAAAGAAGTTAATGATCATATGGACTGAGCCCAAATTCATGATCAATGAATCATGTAGGCTGCTTTGTTTAGGCTTTGGCAAATCAATACTCCATTTTGTTAAACAAGTAAAATAGATTTTTTGTGGGGGTGCTCTGGGATAATTTTAAAATATAAAGTGTCAGACAAAGAAATCTTTAAGGGTACTTGAGAGTATCGCTTGGAGCTTTGCAAATTTCTTTGCTTTTTGGGATTTATTGTTTTGTTATACTTCTTACCAGGTGCCAGCACACAGCAGATAAGCAATTACAAGAAAGAAGCAGTAAAATTAGAAGGCTCTTTTGTAGGTACAAGCTGTGAAAAAAACCTATGGCCTTGTGGATTTTTAGTATGGTCTAATTACAGAATCACAGAAGTATTTAGGTTGGAGAAGACCTTTAAGATCACCCAGTCCAAGCATTAAGTGTGAGACTGCTGTTAGAAGTGGGATTGGTCAAAGAGAGGAGCCTCTCAATTTCATTCTCTCTCTGGGTTTGTAACACCAAACACATGAATGTTTTTTCTTTTTCCTTTATCAGCTAATGTTGGAGTTTTATTTGAGGCTGGTGGTTAAATTGTCCCTCAGGGTCCTGCCACTCCTCTAGTAGGCAAAGAAACCCCAGCATGCAGCCTGTTGTTTTTGTGTTGTAGAAACTATCACACCAATCAAGATTCCTAAAGGGATTTAGGTACACAGCGATGTAGAGAGATCCTGCTCAAGGGCTAAGAAATAAATTTGGAATATTCTATTGAGCAGAAAGATTATGCCAATTCCACAGGAAGAAATTTAAGTAACTAATGTGGGTTCCTGACGATGGACAAACTGGTAGCTGGTTTTCAAAAAAACTTTATTTGTTTTTGAAAATTACTCTGCAATACCACATTGAAAGGAATAAATATCAGATTCGGATGCTTGTCCCCACGGCATTTTCAGTGTGGGTAGAGTAGGTGAGGTGATTAATTCCTCTGGAATGTAATCCTGCTCCACAGTTTACATTCTGCTCCAGTAATCCTGTAGGTCCCACCAGACATCTGCGTGGGCTTGGGATGCCATCAGAATTCCCTAATTCTGGACCCAAAAATGTTGGGTCACAGCTAGTGCTATGAAGGGTATTAGTACTGATGATTTTGCAGCTGTCCTCTAGATCCAGCAAACTCCTGAAATTCCTGTTTCTGGGCCTCAATGGATGAAGAAAAAAATACCTTGGGAAGAGAACAGAATGTTTTTTCCTTTTGTCAGGGAAATGACAGTGTCCTGCACTTGGTATTGCCTGAGCAAGAGTCCTGGAATGCTACTCCTGGAGAGATGTAAGCACAGACAGAATGCCAAATCTGATTACATAGATCAAAGAGGTCTGCTGCTACAAAGCTCTGAGAGCTCACAGCTCACATTGGCAGAATTAGATTTGTGGCTAAGTGGAATTTTTCATCATCATAGCAATTTGTTTTGGTACTTAACGATGAATGTGGGGCCCTAACTTTATATAGCAACACTGAACACTTTGGTTTTCTAAGAAAAGCTACTGCTGCCCAGCTTCCCAGCCCTTTATTACCTTCATCAGCACATCTTGTTAGAGATGTAGGGTGTTCAGAACCACTGTCCAGCAGGAAAACAACCAGCACTGAGATGGGAATAAGAAATGACCCCTTGCCCTTGCCCTGCTGGCCTCTGGTCTTTCATCGAGTTTATCTATGCAAATCCTGCACTGACAGAAAATCACTCTGGGATTTTAATAAGGAATCTGAACAAGGGGATGCTCCTGAACCCTGAATTAGGCATTCTGGATGGTTACTGCATTGAGTCAGCCAAGAAAAGAAACCAACTGGCCGGTAAAGGATAAATTATTGTGTCCTAAAATGGTTTATGTTCCCTTGGCTGGTGATTGAAAGCCAGGGAGAGGACACAAGCTATGGAACAGATCACTGGGGACTCTCCCAGGTTTGGGCTGTTAATAATCTTCAGAAGTGTATCAGAAAAATGCTGCAGAATGGGACAAAATGGATACTCTTCCCAGGCTGAGACTACCCAGAGACAAACACTCTCTCCATTAGAACAGAAACATGCCAGCACATCCCAAAATCAGGCACTTCTGCCTGTTTTATCCTTCTCCCTGCCTACAGAGTCACAGGTTGCTGAAGGTGCTTTTGAAATCCAAGCAGAACTCAATATTAATAATGACAGAGTTAGTTACTGTCCTTTATCAACTTGGGATCAAATGTTCCAGCAAAAATCAATGGAGTGTTTCCCCACAGTATTGCTGAAAGCAAGAACAAATACCTGCAGCAGCTAAAATGATTGTTTTCCTAAGCCATTAGCATGATTCAAGTGATACACTCACAAAATGGCTTTATGCAGAATCAGTGGTTTTTAGAAGAGCATTTCAATTACATTCATCTATAAATATTTCCATTCTGGCATATCTTTCATGCAGCTGTATCAAAAGCCCTGTGTCAGTCTGGTCCAGGCCATTGCATCACCTCCAAAATTAGAGGGTACACTCTTAAAGTCATACACAAAACATGAGAGAATTAACATTAAATCTATAGAAAAACTATGGATTTTAGGGTACTGAGAGACTGAATTTGCCAACAGTTTGGATGGCAGAGCTGTAACGTTTCACATATATTCAGTTTGATGTGAGCTCACTTGTTTTACTTACAGGTGCTTGCATAAAGTTGTATCAGTTCTACTTTTACCTGAGTCAGTGAAAACCGTCTCCATTGCACAGCTCTCAACAGAAGCTGATACACATCCATGAGCAGGACATGTACATATCCTTGTACGCATCCATGAGCAGGACCTCCAAAATCTGCAGTTTTCCGTGGGTAATTACAGTCGGTATTGCATGGGGTTAGAGCAGGGAAAGAGGACAAAGAACTGTGAGAGAAACAATGATGTTCATAGTGTTTTTCAGAACAGTTGTACTCATGTTGTGCTTCATTCAAGCAATCTATTTGACCAAAGAGCTGTGATGGCCATGGCAAGAGAGAAAGACATGGAAATCTCCAGTTCAGAGAAAGCTCAGTGTGTAATAGAAAGCAAGTTGACTGCATCTATCCCCAAGACAGAGATTTCACTCATCATTGTTACAGAATGAAAAATTTAAGAAAGCCCCAAGAGAAGAATTTTCTTATTTTATTCAAACGAAGCTTCCATCTGAAGGCACATATGCCACCATATGGGATACATTTCAGGCATTCATTAGGAGAAGAATAATTAGTCTAGCATCATACCAGGAAGAAAGGAAGAGGCCCAGAGGATAACTACTTTAGAAACAGAAATAAAAGACCTTGAAACTAAATTTTCTAGGGACAAGTCTATGAGAAATGAAAAAAAGGAGCCTTATTTATGGGAATTTGAATTTGGTTATCAAGGCGAAGAGGAGAAGGGGCATGCACATGACAGGATTATTTTTAGCTTGGGGAGAAGCTGGTACATTATTGTCTCAATGATTATGGAAAACATGTAGTCTCATATTTCAGCCATTCACCACAAGCAATAAGGCTCTTCTGTAGTACAAAAGAGATTAAACACTTGCACATTATCCTGGGAAGAACTGCTCTGTGTGTCCTCTCTTTGCAAATGCACCGCTAATAGTGCTACTGGTCATGGGCTTTAAATGTGGCTGTGACCCTTCAAAGGTTGTCAAAAAGGATTATTCCTTTGTAGAGCTTCCTATGAAACGGCCTGCAAGAAAGAGAAATATCTGTATTATGTAAATAAAGCACAGATTGAATAACAGGAGAATAAAGAAGGCTCAAAAGTATGTCAGACGGGGATTTTTCTGTGAGCAATTAAACACACTGAGATAGTGCTCTCTATACATCAACTTAATCCTAGCCATGCATTGAGCCAACTTATCTGTGCTTCACCTTCTGGAGGGGAACAGGTAGACACATTATATTGAATAAAAGCCATGCATTGTATAGTGCACCACAGTCAGTCTCTCAAGCCTCAGGCCCTAAGTAAGTAACCCTAATTAACTGTTGGGTTTGGGGTTTCTGTGCCACTCAAAGGGCCCATGGGAAGTGAACAGAGACAAGATTTGGCCCTTGAAAAGAAGCACCCGTGACTGGATTCCTCCTCTTCGTGCCAGGAAACACCTGATATTCTGCAGCACTGAAATTGTAATGGGAGTAAAGACTTGCCTAAGTAAAATCCTTTGATTGGGACAGCGGTCAAAGGAGCAGGCCTTTGATGTCTGCAGCTCTTTGCAGCAAAGAATAAAAGGAGATCTCTCATTGCTGTGTGTGAGACAGATGGTTTGGGATATGACAGTGGCTCATTCATATTGGGAACACTTGGTACAATGCATTACCTTTCAAAGGTACAGAGAAAGCTCTCTAACATTTTGTGACTCACCTAGAGTATAAACAAGATAATTACCTGGTTCACCTGCTAGAGCTGGGAGATCGATTATGGAAGCTAATTAGAGACCTGTTTTAAGCAGATATGAGCTCATGAGTTTTTGTTATGGGTTCTTCTCCTCTTAACACACCACAGAGAAAATCATAGAACAACAGTGATTAGCCTTATTTCATTTTTATTGCTTCTCCCATTCAGAGTGAAACCACAGAAAGTCAAAAGTGTAGCTAATTTACTTTAGCAAGCTAGAAAATGTAAGTTAATTTCCTTGCTTTACTACTTAGAAAGCTCTGCCGGAGCATTAATGTCAAAGGAAAACAAAGAAAAAATATGTATCCATATGGAATATGAATATAGCTCATGGAGGCTGACAAACACTGGCAGAGAACACCATCATGTTTGCAAGGAGGAAACAGATATTGGCAGTGATCTTTTGAGCATGCATGTCAGCAGTGCAGCAGAGAGATGTACCAGGTCGGGATGTTTGGTTTTGGTTTTTTTTTTTCTATTTTTCTGTAACTGGAAAATGCTTCTGTGTCTCCTGTAAGTAGCAATATTCCTTGTTCCAAAAGCAGAATGTCCCCAGCCCTGCCCACAAATTCCTGCCTGTTCATATCTGAACATATCATATGTCTATGATCCATGTGTGCTGTCACACTTCAGCAGGAATTGCTGCAGAATCTGTTGAGTCTGCAGGTTTCACACAGCATCTCTGTCCACATGTGGGATGTGAAACACTATTTACTTTGGGAAGGCAGAAAGACTTCAATAATTAGTGCTTAATTCCTGCGTGCCCTGCTGTCTGGTGCAGCTCTGAGCAGGGCACTCGGGATTTCACCCACTGGAATGACAAAGATCTGACAGATCCACCAGGCCTGGGTGTGAGCTGGCACTGCCACTTGGAAATTCCAAGGAGTGAAATGTGGCCTGAGCTGCACCTTGCTAGACACCAGCAGCAGAGCTATAAAAAGATCTTGGCATTTTAGCCACATGATTGTTAACCAAACCCTGCATCCACCAGAAAGCACTAAATCATTTAGATTTTCACCGAGTCCTCAGCAGATTCTTTTTGAGAATGTTTGCTCAAATATTGCAGTGATAAGCAATGAGGCACAAAACTTCCTCTGCTTCCCCCTGCTCTTCTCCTGAGTGCTGAGTGAGCACCAAACTGCACTAAACTCTGTCTCCTGTCACACCTGGTTCATTCAGGACCCACCTGGTCACTGAATCAGGGCAAGGAACACGAGTGAGTGACTGGTTCTGGAGAGCAGAGCAGTAACCTGAGTAGGGGAAATGTCAGCTCACATTTGCTCCCTCCATTATTTTTAAATAATAACCTTTATAGTTATGTAAATTCAATAATGGAAATGTGGTATTGTAGCCTAACCAGCGTGGGGTCCTGGGTGTCCCT
>VRYO01002410.1:3887115-3898256 GCA_009812075.1 Sialia sialis
GTTATATCAAGGTGAAGGGTCTATGTAGTGTGTCTTTATCAATGAGACAAAGGCTGGATTTCCACCTTAGCTTCTTAAATACCCCATCCAATAATTAATTTAACTGATGTGGGACAGCTGTATTATCCCTGAATAAGGTGATTTGTATAGATCTAAAAGCAAATGCCTTGGCAAAAGACAGGGTTGATCATTATTTCAAAGCTCTTATTTTTCCTCTACTCTTAAGGCTTGGGAAATTATTTATTTGACAATCTGAAAATAAAACTTGAGCTGTATTAGCATGTAGACTGCTCAATAAAAGGGGAAAAAAGTGAGAGAGAGGATTAATAAATTACATGCTAGAAACGGGAAACAAGATTAGAGGTAATGTTTTGGCAATGTCTCCCTCAGAGTGAAGAGAAAAAATGAAGGAAAAAAATGAAACAAGATTAGTTGGAGAGGAAAGAGGGAGTCAATCAGTAGGAAAAATGAATTTAGAAAAAATGAGAAATGGAGGAATAGATTGGCATAAAGGGTGCAATAAAAGTGTTCTGTGGAAGGAGGGACATTACTGCTGCCAGGTCCAGGTGACACAAACACCAGCACAGCAGTGTGCACTCCCAAGTGGAGGCCAGGCTGGATTCTGTTTGTTTCCATGGCTCACCACTGATAGATTCCACCCTCCAGCACATCTCCAATCTGCATGCCAGCCTTCCCCCAGCACATTGCTATGGCAACCCCTCCTGGCTCAGGGATTTTGGGCATCTCTGGCTCTTTCTGCTTCCAGCAGCAGCCAAGGGAGGCTCCAGCCTGGGGGTGCTCCTCTGCCAGCAGTGCATCTCTTCTCCTCCAGCTGCTCCACTCCAGCCACTGCATCTCTTCTCCTCCAGCTGCTCCTCTGCAGCCACTACATCTCTTCTCCTTCAGCTTCCTCACCTCCACCACCAGGGCTTGGCTCCTTCAGCTCTCTCTCTCAATGTTAGCATCACTTTTTTCCCTTTCCTCCTTCTCTTGTAGTGGCTTGAAATCTGTCCTAAGGACGAGCACATTTTAGGAAGCTGCACCTCAACTGCTAGACCCAGATTATCATCTGAAACTGATAATTATTGATAATTCTGTGGGCTTACAACAGGGTACTGCTACCAGGAATGTCAATGCCAGATGTGCTGTGAACAAACTTGGGACCAAGGCCAAAATATTTCATAGCTATAAAAGTAAACATTTTTGGGACAAGTGTTGCAAGAGCTATTGTTTGGTCACTCTGAAGTGTCAGTTTTAGTCCCACAGGCTTCCAGTTAGTCATCTGTGGGATCCTAAGGGAAAAAAAAACAAAAACCAAGAAGTAAAAAAATCAAGCTCTGAAAACCCCTTTGGGTTGACCCTACTCAAATTTACAGGAATCATTCTGCTACAACCCTGGTTAGGCATTCCACAAAGATCTGAACACAGGCTCATTCCAGGACACTGAGTATGGGATCCTGCTGGAATTCATCTCTGTGTGAGCAATCATCTGAAAGAAATTATTCCCCCTGAGAAGAGCACATCTGACTGCCTTTGCAGGGATCAGGAAATGCCCATTGTATTTTCTTGTGTTCCACTGCAAGATGCAGAGTTCAGGAGATGTATTCTGTGTGCAGAAGCAATTACCATCCTCTGAAGTGCTCGTGTTCTTCCACAGCAGCTAAGAAACAAGTCAGATGACTTCCCCTGTAATTTAAAAGCAGGTTTAACTAGTAAATTTAACTAGTAACAGGCTGCCATGCCTTACAAATGTTGACTTTTGGAATCGTAATTCCTGTAACTTAAACTTCACTGAAGAGTTACATTAATTTAACAATGAAATTTAGAGTAATTAAAGTATAAAAGGTAAAATTTTATGTTCTAAATCAGCAGGAATATTATACTGCTGAAGTATTTATTAACCTTGAGAATTTGAAATTAATGAATGGTTTGCTTATGGTCTTTATGGGGCATCATGTCACCTAAACCCAAAATAAATGTCCAGTATTTTCTTTTCATTTGCTGCCAGCCTATTAACATAATTTTACTTTCCAAGGTAAAGGTAATTTTTTTCTAGATTGTATCACAACCCACGGTTAATTAGGATGAGAGACAAATTAAAATTTGCCTTTATTTTCCTTTCTCAAGAAGTGCTCCTTATTCCCTATTAGTTTCCCACAGAGAATTTTTTATAATGAAGAGGCTTTGTTTTAGAGTTTGTAATCTCCTGGACAGAGTTTATAATGATGAAATATAAGCGTCTTTCCTGCAATAACCTGCTGTGTTTGGAAAGCTTGGTATAAGGCAAGGGGTTAAGTAAATCTCCAGTTCCCTGGGGGTCAGTTTGCAGAACATGCAGGTACACACATTGTTTAATCTCTTAAAACTCTGCTTATCCTCTTGTCCTCCTTGCTCTTTACAGTGGTGGCAAAAACATTCTAAAGTAAGAGCAGCAGTTCAGTGGGGCAGGTATCACGCGGCCCCTGACCAAATGCAGAATGCCCAGGAGTGTTCATTGGGTGATGTCTTGGGTTGCAATACAGGATGTGATAAAAGATATCTGTTCTATCACCATCTGTTGAGGGTGGGGGCAGTGATCCTGATCTCCACGGGAGATATCCCCTGTTAATGGGCCATCCATTGAAACCAGCTGGGGCAGTGTTCTTTATCTTTTCACAATCCATCCTTCCTCCAGAGAGTTTTCTTCTGCTAATGGGCCATTGAGTCCCACTGTGGGACTGATAAAATTACTTCATACCATCAAAGGTTGCTCCAGCCAGGGGGAAGAGCCAAGACTTTCCTACCAAGATAAAAACTGAGATTTTGGGACACCGGACCTCTCCACATCATCACTGGATCTTCAGAGGAAAACTGCACCTCGTACAGGAGCACTGCTCCAACAGAACCACATCTGTCACTGCAGGAGGATGCAGCCACCATTGAATGGCACTGCTGCCAACACCCTGACTGACTGATGGGGTGTCAGGTTGGATTCTGACTTTGTCAGGGTTTTGGGTTTGTTCTTTTTAGTACTGTATTTCTATTTTAATTTCCGTGGTAAAGAACTGTTATTCCTATTCCCATATCTTTTCCTGAGAGCCCCTTAATTTCAAAATTATAATAATTCGGAGGGAGGGGGTTTACATTCTCCGTTTCAAAGAGAGGCTCCTGCCTATCTTAGCAAACACCTGTGCTCCAAAGACAGATGATGGAATCAGAAGCCCTGGGTTGGGTTGTGTGGGACCTTAAATCTCACCTCATTCCACTCCTGCCCTGGGCAGGACACTTCCCCTTAGGCCAGGCTGCCCCAAACCCAGCCTTGGACACCTTCACCTGCACACCCCTGATCTGCTGCCAAAACTCCATTTCACACCTGCAAATTGACCCTTGCCTAAAGAGGCTCCCAAGAGAACAACCCCTCGATTTTTAACCCCTCTTGATGAAAGACCTTAAGGCAAGATTCAGCACTGAAAGCTGACAAAACTTTTGTTGTAGAACACATAAGAAATACAGTTAAGTTTGGACATCACCACTTGAAGGCTTTAAGTTAAAAAAAGAGCCAGAGAGTCAAGATTCCCAATTCCAACCCTGCATGGTTGGAATACTTATCACGTATTGAGTGACTC
Organism: Sialia sialis; assembly: GCA_009812075.1. NCBI lineage: Eukaryota > Metazoa > Chordata > Aves > Passeriformes > Turdidae > Sialia > Sialia sialis. The sequence goes on from VRYO01002410.1 coordinate 3,890,721, forward strand.
TCACATTGTATCAGGACGTTTTCAAGACATTAGGACAATTTTTTTCAGCATTTTTTTTCTTTTACTGACCCTAAAAATTATTATTACTGACAGTGATCCAGACAAAAATGCACCTGATAAAGTATTGGCTTCACACCTGGAATGAGAGCCCAGTGCTCTGCTCTGCAGGTAACAGTGCTATAAAAATCAGGTGTTGAATTCCAAGCCTGGAGGATACAAAGGAGAAGGTTTCTTTTGGAAAGGCACATCAGGAAATATTTAGCATTTTGTGCATTGTAGAGATACAAATATTATACAGAATTAAAAGAAATTAAGGACAAAAATGGCAGAAAGAACCATTGATTTGGAAAAGACATTGGACCAAACATGAAAGTTAATGACCATACTTTTCAGTCACTGATATAAATTCTAAACAGGAAGGAATCACTAAAATATGGCATAGCAGTAGAAGCACAATTTGCACACGATGTAATAAAGAAGAAAAATTAAAAGAGAATCAATGAAATTTGGCAGAAAGCCAGACATGATGAAACTGCTGGTTAAAAAGTGGCCCCATTATTTTCATTTTTTATCTTAGAAGTGGAAGATTTCTAAGTGAGGATATTGAACTGGAGATTTAGAAAAGTCATGTAAGTGTTGGATAAAAGGAAATGGATAAAAAACTGAAGGAAGAAGATGCAGAAGAAAAATTGTTTCTGAACATTAATGCTATGTCCTAGAGGGAAGTACATAGCAGGACATCCAGCAGCAAGCACTGTAATAAAATCTCTAAATGCAAAAAGCAATCAAAGCTGGAGGAGCTAAAACACTCACAAACACAGGGGTACACAAGAGTAAATGAAGTTAAAAGACTGTAACAATGATGAAAGAAAAGGGAAAGGGCTGGAATAGAATTTGAAATGGGTTTTAGAATATGCATTAAAAAAAGACGTTTGCAAGGGCTTGAAGGAGTATTGTAGCAGGAAAAAGAGACACAAAACACAAAATATACATTTTTTGCCAGAGGATGACACTAAAAGAAAATAAAATTGTATAAAAAAAAAAAAGCCAGAGAGATATCAAAGGGAATCAGTTTCATATAAAAGAGGATCAAGGAAAAGCAGTACCTGAAGATTGACACAGATTTAGAGACAGCTGAGAGCTGTCTCAGAATTCCAAATAAAATGGCAGTGGGTCAGGTAAGACCCTCAGAGAGCTGCATTGATGAATGCACGAGGAAATGATTGTAAGGACCCCAATGTCAATATTCTAGGAGAAACTCTGGTAAGATTCACTCCTGCATGGTCAAATTCACTTTGCAAGCTCCTGACAGTATTTAAGATTTCAAGTTTAGCAATTAGAGCTCCCCAACTCTCACAATAGAACTCGGAAGAACTGATGAATACTGTGAACAGCCAGGAGATAAAATTTGCAGCGATGACACAATTTCTTAGGATGTACAAGGTGACAGGACAATTTCTGGCAGTGTGATTACTCAAAGCTGAATGAAGACACATCACCTAACACAAAGTGAAATGACATAGGGTTGGAAAGAATTACTTAAGCATCTTCTGTTCATTGCTAAATGAACTTCTTACAATAAAGAGCAAAAAAAGAATCTCATTAATTTTGGACTCTTCAATGGAACCTTGTTACAAAGAAGAGAGAACGATTCTACAATTTCTCTAAATTGCTGCACACTGAGAGAGACGAGCTGTAAAGATGTGGTGCATGTATGTGCATGTATTTGTGATTATTGCCAGTCTCCCTCACCAAATTAGTTTGTAATGAGATTAATAATACATGGTCAGGTGCACTCTGTATCCAGCTGAATGCTATAAAGCATGGAAAATGAGAAGGGGAGAAGGAGATGGAGTAAAACAAAAAGTCTGGGCAGATAAACCATCTCACTGATTTCTTATTCTTCATTCTCTGAACATTGCAAATAGGTTTTAGAATTCCTCAGGTGCGAGGAACTAAATCAGAAGAGCCACAAAAAGCAGAGAGAGCAGCAAGTCACTAGTAAGTCTCTCCTAGAGCTGCACCAAATCTGTAACTACACAATAGACCTTCCAATCAAAATTCCAAAGATGCAGGCAAAATAATAGGGAGCCAAGAAATCTGACATAGGGAGGATGTTCAGTGTTCCAAAAACGTGATTTTCCGAAGTTCTGTGCCCTCCCAGCTCCTCAGCAGGGCCCTGGAAGGCACAGCCAGGCTCTTGGTTAGAACTGACACAGCCTTGCACACAAACTGCCCTTGGTGCTGATCATGAAATCTGAGGGCAGAGCAGACAGAGATACCTAAACACTCAAAAGGGTTGTACTAAAAATGAAAAATGAGTGGGGAAAAGCTCTGTGTGCTCATGGCAGCAATGGCTCCTTGGCTGGTGTCCCTGCTAGGACAGCATTGTCCCCTCCTGGGGATGTGAGGGCACTGCCAGAGGAAACTCAGCCTCTGATGCTGAATTTACTGCATGACAGAATGCTTTAGAAAACAAAATGAAGCCCTTTTGCTCCTCTAAATAATCCTCCCCCCTCCACTGCAGTCATTGTCTTTGTAATATTTTATGGCTTGTCATATAACACTCTGGGATATTGTCCTACAGAGGATGTGACTACACTGCTGAAATGAAATACCTGTGTGTGTTCCTTGCTCACAGAACCACCAGAGCAGTGGCAGATGAGGTTTTGTGCATTTCTTAGTATTTTATTTTGATTTTTTTCTATTTTTGTAATAAAGAGCGAAGGAAAAAAAGAAGCAAAAACAAGCTTCACATAGATTTAGGACTTCGGGGAGAAGAATAAACCTGTTCCATCTATTTTATAAATGCAAATATGCTTATAACATTGATCTCAACAGTGTAAATCAATAATACCCAGAGCTTCCCTGTCCCCCACAGATTGTCTGCAAATTATAAATGGTGGTTACAAAAGTATGATCATGATGAAATATTATCAAATCTCATATTGTAGTAATGCTATAATTCTAAAAAGGAGTAGATATCTCAGAAGTTAGAGTTTTGATGTTTTAATGAGTGCACTGTTTTTCCTAGTGAAGCACAACCAATTAAATTGAGCATCCAATCTTTTGCTGAAGGAACAGTCTGCAGCTTCCAAATGACTGCAATTCTCTCTTTTGCCATTACAGGAAAATATTTTTATCCTGTCACCAAGCTCAATGCACTCAGAAGCATGAAGCAGCTGACAGATAACATAAGTAGTATTCAATATAATCAGATTGGGCTGTGCATCTGACACAAGGAGCCATTGGAAGACACAGGGAAATATGAGAACATATCTTGGAATTTCATCTTTTACTGTGGGGTAAAAAACCAGCTTTTATTGCTTTTTCCAGAAGCTAAGTCCTGATCAAAATTAGCCTTTTGGAAGTGTTTCAAGATTCTTAACCGTGTTTGCTGAAAGCCTTGCCTACTAAATATTTTAGAAATCCAAAAGTCCCTAAAGAACATCACTGCTAGAAAATCTGGCATGCTGGATGTCAGATAATGCAGACTTAGAGCTCAGCTAAAAATCTTGAGCAACTAAATTTTGGAGTGTATTGAATTTAGGCCAGATTTATCTGGTCTCCTCCAGGAAAACTGGCAGACCAAGAATCCACACCTCTCCAAGCTTGATCCATTTCTATTATCCACTTTCCTCAGATTCTGGAGAGAAGCAAAGATGAGGGTCACATTTCTCCCTTTTGCTCTTTGGGGAGCTCTGTATCTTAGGCCAGGAAAATACCCGAATCATTAAAACTATGGAATCATAGAATGACTCAGGTTGGATAGGATCTTAAAGATGATCTCATTCCATGGCAGGGACACCTTCCACTGCTCACCTGAGGAGCAGAATGATGTGGGTAAGATGCACTCAGGCTGCTGTCAGGCAGAGATAGATGCACTTCAGAAAGTGATAGGCAGATGCTATAAAGATCAGTGTAAATAAAACATCTCAGTGAGAAGCATAATTAGTTAATTGATGTGTTCATAGCATGAGCAGAAAGTCTTTTTGCCTCCTTGTTCACAGGCAATAATACTGAAAGCTTTGGACACGTATTTCTCCCCTGTTAAATCCTCTGCCATTTAAAATAAGAGAAGTTTGAAATCTTCCTTGTGCTGTAGAGAATGGAGGTATGGGAAGGTTATTACAGTGCTAATAAGTGACAAGTAATTTTACCACTTGGTTAGCAGAGTTTGAACATTATCAAACACCTTTCTCACTGTTTGCTTTACAGTTAAGATACACACAAGCTTGAGGTTGAGAAGAATGCTTTTATTATTCCAGAAGAACAACTAGCCAGTGTTTTCTGACTTCTGAAATCACACAGAAGATAGAAGATTTTGGAAGATGTTCAAGGCAGACATGAGCCTGAGGACAGACTCCATCAATAACTCAGGAAACAGATGTTACAGTGTTTGTTTAGGCTTTCCAAAATAGTCTGATTTTTTTTTTACTTTAGTTTGAGAACTTCTTTTCCATGTCCACTTGTTTATTTTTGTTGAAAAGCTTCACATTTCTGCTAGGGAAAAAGAAAACCAAGCACAAGATCACACCTGAAACAGCTGTGTGTTTGCTCTGCTAAGCCCAGAGGTGATACCAGCTTTGTGCTGCTGGTCTTTGAGCATCTATCTCAATATTTGGGAGCTGCTGGTGCTTTTTCAAAGCCCCTGGGAAGGGAAATGCTGTTATAGCCAGTTCAGAGGCAGGGAGCTGAAACACACGGGGTAGAGCAGAACAGAACTTGAAATCACCTTTGAGATTACAGGGCTTGAATTTCAGTCTGAGGAATTTGCCAGTTCTTCCTGTTTTTCTGAGCTGCCTGTGTCCCCTCCCCACATCCAGCTGCCCAGCACCCAGGCTCTGCTCCCTCGTGTTCTCCATCTCATTTCCCTCTGGGTGTGAGACCCTGAATCATTTAAATCATCTGGGACTCCTCAGAGAGTTAAAAGGAAGAAGGCACAATCTGGGAGCAACCATTCCTGACACACCAGCCTGCCAGACACTCAGCCTCTTGGAGGGGGCACAGGAAGTGGGATGGAAAAAAAAAGCCCTGAAATTACAGAAATGGTTTTTCAGAAGTGTCACAGAGAGAGTTTTCCATGCTTTTTGGATTCTTCACAGAGCTAAAGGATTCCTGGGAATATGGCAGATATTTTCAATTATGTTTTCACCTGATTTACTGTGGCTGCTGGAGAAATTTTTTCAGTGTAAAGACAATTAATAATGTTCTAAACTCGAGGAAATGTCTGTGAATATGGCAATACAGTGATAGCATATGAGCAATAAAGTTATACACCATATGTATTGTATGACACTAGAGAAATACAAAAGTAGAAGAGGATCTGAGCCCCTGAGGTTTTGGGTACAGCTTGCACTTAATCTCTGAGGAAAATAATAGCTTCTTTTTTACAGCACATGGTGGCATTCCTGGGGTGTCCTGTGCAGGGGCAGGAGCTGCACTTGGATGAACCTTGTGGGTTCCCACCAACTGGGGATATTCTATGATTTAATTGTAAGCTGACTCTGTAATTCTCCATCAAGCTATGTTTTTGCTTCACAAGCCCTCTGAAAACTTCCCTTGTGTTTTATATGAAGAGCCAATAATTGGCCTTATTTAGTTTAGATGAAAGAAATAATTTCACAGCCACTTCTCATATAATAAGGTTGGCCACAGCCTGTTTTTTTCTCTTCAGCTTGTATATTTTTGTCTGGAGTGAACATAAAAGAACATTGTCATGCCTGCTGAGTGTTCATTAAAACCACTTCCAAATCTTTGCAGCCATTAGGGTCCTCATCATGTTCTGATCTTCCTGGCATATTGATTTAACTGTAAAAACTATCCTTTCTTCAAATGGTAATAGTAAAGTTATTAACTGAAAGTTATGAAGGACAGCTCTTCATCTAAAGACCTCAACTACTTGAAAAGGTTTCATAAAATAACCAATCAAAACATGGGAGACCTCTGAAGAAACACTATCAAATTCACATTTTCTCCCAGAAGCACATTTTAGATTGGGCATTACCCATGTGGAAATTTCTTATTTGTTCCTCATGGTTGTATGCACCTGCTCCTTGAGCTGGGACAGCTCTGACATGGCATTAATGATGAATAGAAACACCTTGTAGATAAATGGGGAGCTCCAGAGCTCTGGAGGTCTATTAGAAGCAGGTAAGAGCATTACATGACTAAACAAGAATATGATTTCCGCATTTCCACTTGGAAGTTGTTGTCAAACGTTCAGGTCCTCTTCCACTGAAGCCTTAGAAATATTCCCTTTGTAAAATTATAATTTAATGTTCTTTTGGGATAGGGGTCAGAGCAAAATTACTGGTGGGCTTTCCAGTACTCAGACTGCTTGAGGATGTCTTTCACTGTCTGAAGCAACACACTGCTCACAGCAGTTGATGTTGCTGTGCTGTTTAAAGATATGAAAGTGGTAAAGCCATAGAAAAAAAAATATAATTGCTAACAGTCAGACAGGCTGATAAAAGTTCTCTCTCCCTACCTCACCTCTGCTCTGATTGGACACTGCTGATTTCTTCTCAGAGAAAGAGTTAAGAACAATTATGATAAAATTACGGAAGCCATAACTTTAATGTCAAGACAGAAATATTGCGGTGCAGACCACTGTAATAAATGTTAAACTGTTGTCAAGAAAGAGCTAGATAAATTATATAATCCATTCTCCACATCTTACTGAGCATAGAGAGCTGTAACTATTCTTCTATTAGGTCTGCCTAGGCTGACAAATTGTATGCTAATGGATAAAATCTTAATCACAGAAATAAGAGCATGAAAATCATTCAGTTTAACTCAGATGCTTCATTCTCTTCAGTTACTCTTTCACTTGTCTTAACTCATATTGGTAGTTCTGTCACACAGCTCATCATCTCCTGAAAACTCAACAACCTCAACAACTCCTCTGTAAAATTTTCCTTTTAACTCCAGTTTACTGTTGATGCCTCTCTGAAGAATTTTGTGTTACTGTACATTAAGGCCATCCTGTAAAAACACAATTTGTTTTACTGCATTATAAAAGAATGCCAGTTATCCTGCCACATCTGTGTTATCTGTGGGATCCTGTGGGAAATAGAGGTGCAATAGCAGGGAATATGTTACAATTTGTTTGGAAGCATTTTTACAGTCACCAGGTGAGCGAGTAATTGCTCACATGAAAATGGGAATCACAGTGCCTTATCTCAAAGATGGGGATGGCTCGGTGTGCACAGAGCAGCAGCAGCTGCTATTGGATTTCTGTGGCCAATCTAGCTGGATAACTAAGGGAAATAAGTACTGGAAATGGAGGTTCCTGTTAGGAGTCAGCTGGGGAGTTTTCACCAGGAAAGGACACTGTGAGTAGCTGAATGTGAGCAGTTTAGTGCTGTTATCAGATGTTCACCACAGCTCTGCACACAGGGGAGGCTGGAGCCATTTAAGCCCAGCCTTGCTCAGCCAGACTCTGCTGGACCCTGGTTGCCAACTGCAGAGCTGGGACACGTCCAGTTTAGCAGGGTTCCTCCAAGTCATAACCTGAATGTCTTGGGTTGCAAT